>JAHHFK020005827.1:0-27787 GCA_024533555.2 Aedes koreicus
GGCTGATGTGATGATGATGTGTGATGATGTAATACTACCATCTATTGAAGCAAGGTAACCAACCATAGCAGTGGAATAATCTGAAACATGATTTGATCAGGATTTTATAGTTGTCTGTGATCATCAACCTCCTGTATGAGGGGCCAATAACGGTTGTGCGGGCCCGTAAGCAGAGACATTCACGCGAAACCCGCGCTTATAGGGAAGAGAATCTCCTTCCACAAGCAAGTTCACACAGACAGCACTAGAATCGAGCCCTCGGTTGACAGAATAAACCCAATAGATGGGGTCGAAGAGCCCGTTCCGGGAAATGTTAACAATAGGGAGGAGGCAGTCCCATGCTTCCTATCCAAATCGTTTTACTGGGGTGCCCTGATGGTCCCTCCCATTCCCCGTTATATGTTATTTAATATTAAGATATTAAGTATATTTTGTACACAACAAATTAAGACATCATTATAGACAAAAATGCTAATTTATTCAAATTTCAAACATGAATGGATTGTTACTGAAAAATAAATAAAAATTAGATATGTATTAGTATCCTTCTTGTCCTGGAAAAGCTGAAAACCGAATAGATCATTCCAAATATCAAAGATAAAATTTCAATAAAAGATATTGTTTTATAAGACATGTTGTGGTTTTTTTTTTATACTGTTCTAGTAACATTTCAAATATGGCATTGGAGTGAACGAAGAGTCCGGTATGATGATTCCTTAAATAAATGGCTTATCTCACCACAATGCCACTAAACACAATATTAAAATATAATCTTACATTGCTTATAAGTACATGCCAGTCTTTTCCATGAAGTTCTCTAAAGAAATTGCTTGAATTTCTCTGCAGAACTTCCCTGAAGTTCTCTGCAGAACTTCCATGAAGTTCACTAAAGAACTTCCACAAATTTCTCTGAAGAACTTCCATGAAGTTCTCTGAAGGACTTACCCGAAGATTTGTGAAGAACTTCTCTAAAGGACTAACTCGAAGTTGTCAGAAGAACGTACCAAAAAACAAAACTAATATTGAGGTAATCAGCCTCTTATGTGCACTAGTGATAAACATTTATTACACAGTTTACAGGCAGAACCAGCACTACGCAGTGAAATAATTCTTAACTATTAAGTCGACCGTCTGGAAGACCATGATTACCCGAGTAAATTTTTTGTAAACAATGAATTCATACAGGATCTATATATCAAAATACAGATATTACAAACAGTTCACATGAACACTAGCGCCACATAGCGGACGAATTCCGATCTAATGTGTACACCATTCATGTAGCCATCTTGCCATATGTCAATAATCTCGAGATCCGGATTACACAGTAAGTTTACATGATCACTAGCGCCACGGAGTGAGATAATTCCGAACTGTTAAGTCGAGCGTCTGGTAGCTCATAATTTTACAACTAACTTTCCTGAAAACAGTAAATTTAAACACGATCTAGATTTTAAAATACAGGTAATACACAAAGTTCACATGTACACTAGTGCCACGTAGCGGACGAGTTCTGAATTAATGTTAACACCATCCGAAGGGCCCCATCAACCAAACATCTTTGTCAAAGTCGCCAGCTTGCTATATGTCAAGGTTCTCGAGATTCAGCATATAAACTAAGTTTACATGCATATTAGCGCCGCGTAGTGAGGTAATTTTGAGCTTTTAAGTTTAAAATATGATGCCTTTCAACGGTCATAACTTTTTCTGGTGGAGTCGGATCGACACACTTTCTTCAACAATGTTGTTTGTTCAAGTCTGAGGAGTTTCATAAGAATGCTTTTTAAGCATTTACATTTAAGCTGAGGCAGTTATTTGATTGGTTCTCAAAATATATCAAAATTTTTGATGCCAATTTGTGAAGAAAAATGCATATCGCATGAGGTCAAAATACGATATTCGGTGGTTTTGGGACCCAAGCTAACGGAAACTAGCATGGAGCTCTAGGTCTCAAGACTTTTTTCGGATTTTGTCGACCAGTGTAATCAGAAAACTTAGGTCAATTCCGTTTATATAAAACTAAATAGCTAGGGGCTGTAAAATGAACGACTTAAACACCTTAAAATGGAAGCTTACATACTTACATTACATACTAATTTCATGTTTTAGGCGTATTTATAGGAGATACCGCAGTGCTGCAAGTAGCCATCATTGCAATTGACGGTTGTCTGAGAATATGATTCGCTGTATGAATTGTCAATACAATGTATACGCTTGTTGCAATACTTCTTAGGGTTGACGTCAGTTGTCAACATAGACTACATCAAAGGTCTGAATCTCATTCCTAAGAATTATTGTTTGGTAATTTACATGACTTTTTGAAACCTCGTTACTACTGCATGCGGCCTGGAGATGACTTCAGCACTGGAGGCTCTCAACTTAGACGGCACTTTGTCCCGGATAGCCATCTTCCTGAAATATTAGAATCATTAAAAAAAGCTCGTGCTGACATCTAGGATAGAGTATTAATTTGAGCTTCCATTTTACGACTGCCTAACAAAACATTATCGCGGGGAAATTGAAACTGGAATTTTAAAATACTACGGTCCAAAAAAAAATTTTTTAAATAGAGTTTCTAGTCCTGGGGCTCGGAAAGTAATGTAAAAAAAAAAAAAAAAAAAAAAAAAAAAAAAAAAAAAAAAAAAGGGGTGGGTTATATGAGGGATATAACCCCGGTGTGCACGGGGGCCGGGGTTGGTGTAAAAAAAAAAAAAAAAAAAATTTGCATCAGCTTCCATCAACTTGTTTAAATTACAACTCGATTTAAAGTATTCTAGCAGCACTGGCTTGAATGTGACGGTGACGGTGGCAACCTTGGCAACCAATAAGCAGTATGTTTACTGTCTGGGAAAATTATTTGTTATCGTATCGTAAGAAGCTCTCATTCCAGGCGAGAAAGGTTGCAGTATTTGGGGAGGAATTGATAAGTAGATTGTTTAATATATTGTTTAATTGTTTTTCTTGTAGGAAGGCGAAGAACAGATGAAATTAATTGACTGCCGAACGAATCACCTCCAAAAAGAGACCAATCCTGTTCGACCAACCGCAAATATTGAAAACTCCAGTTTTGCGATTGGTCGATCCGGCTTGGTTTCTTTCTGGAGGTGATCCGTTTTCCCTCATATTTCCATTGTACGGATTGATTGACCCAACCCATTTGACGTTGGCTTCGACCGTGGGAAGCTCTAGAAATGGGATTTAAAAACCTTTAATCGATCTTCTATTGCAGACTTCTCTCCATATTGAGCTACAGAAGTATCCGACAGATGAAAAGTAAAATAACCTATTGAACATGTGTTTAATGGTCAATGGAGTACTACTTGCATTTGAAGTTCCCTTTCTGTCTTATGAAATGCTCACTTGTATTAGAAACGGAATGAAAAGCTCACTTATATTAGGAACGGAATGTCATCCGACCAACAGTAATGCAATTGATTTTTAGTTGGTAGTAAATTCACCTTAAGCACCCTATACTTACGCTTTACTGAGGCAAAATCGGAATCGAGTCCTGATAGCCTTCGCCTCCTGCTCGGGGGAACGATCAAAATCAATTTCCTGTACAACATTTATCCGCCCCAATCTTTGCCCGGATTTGCATGTCTGGAGAAGCAATCTTTGAATGCCATACTGCTTGACAGCTTCAACGGTAGTTTGGAATATTCTGACATCACCTACAGAGAATCTAAACTCCGTGGGTTCGTCAGAATAGCTCCCAAAATACGGTGATGATTACCTCAACGTTGATACGGTAAACTTTCACGACAGAACTTTCTTGTTTTGATTACGAAATTTCACTGTCAAAACCAAGCTTTACAAAAGGTAGGAGTGATCAATATCACAATATTAATCCAGTGAATAAGAGATGCTCATGTTTGCTCAGAGTTACTCGGGATTGCTCAGTGTCTTGCCCCTAGCTCTCGACTGAATACCTCAAATAATCCAAAATGTTCTATTTTTGATCATATTAAACACAAACACTTTTATTGCTAAATATAATTGGTCGCCCTGAAAAAGACTGTGGCTATGAGACGCGTTTGAAATTAATTTATGTAGGGTAACTGCCCCCACATTAATCTCATTGTTCCTATATTCATCCTACGATGAATCAAACAATTGGGCAGTTGAAGGATCGGTTTCGTTTTCTAATAATGTTTGCTTACGTTAAATAACTACAACAAACATTACTATCTAATCCTGTCACGTGTATATCGTTTTATTTCAAGTAGGATGAATTGCAAAGTGATGAGATTAATATAGGTACATCTTCCCTATTCAGTTTATTTTGCCAGTAGGACACCATCATGTGCTGTATTCAATGCCGATAGTAGTTTATTAAACTCGGATAGTAGTTTATTAAACTCCTCGTCGACCGACGCCAAGATACTTGGGATGATTCTAGTAATCTATTTGGCACAAACATCGTTTTCCGCAGGAAGGTGCACGGCTCCGGTGTGGCTTCGGCAGTGGACGCCGCTCACTTGGATTATCGATTTTAACGACCCATTGCCCAGGCAATAGGTTGAGCGGGGAAACTTGCAAAACTTTGCAATGGTTTCCTTCTGGCTTGTAAATGAGCAAGCGCTTACCGAACCAGACGCAAGACAACGGACGAGATAGAAAAAACGAGAAAAAATCTTCGTAACGAGAGAGCGGAAAAAACACAAGCGCACTCAATCGAACTTGAATATCCTAATGGCATCATTTTGGTTCGAATCGTGTGCTTTATACTGGCGTTGATAGCATTGCCTCGAAAGAAGAGAGGCACAAACATGCAGTACAAAGAAAATTTCATTAGAGGGGACGGGCTTCAGTTATAAAACCAGACACCGGCAACAAAGAAAAATAAATTTGCAGCTGAGGGGTGCGGCTATGGCTGTATTATACATGGAATGAAACCAAGTGAACTAAAAAGAAGAAGATAATTTGAACCATTTGTTACCCGTTTTTGAGGACCCGGAAAGAGAAAATCATATTTTCAACCTGTTTGTATGCAGATTTGTAGGAGAAAAGAGGTATTTTAAGAAAAAGAAAATTTAATGAGATTTTGAGATGGGGAAAATTGGTTTGGGTAAAAGAAGAAATAAAAAGAATTTTGTTTTTTTAGGGGGAAGGATAAATGGGTGGGTGGAGGGTGGGGGGGGGAGTTGTGGATTGTGGGGGTGAGGGATGAAGAAAGAGGGGAGAAAAAAAAAAAAAAAAAAAAAAAAAAAAAAACTTTTTGTGGGGGGGGCAATAACCAACCGACTGGTGAAGCTAGTTCCTAAAGGAAGGGATATCTCAACTTTAAGATTTGTGTCTTTCAAAGTTGGTGTTGGAAAAGAGATGAGGGATACTGCGCTCTGTGCCAAATCTTGGCCAGAAAATATCTACTTCCGTGAATTTGATAATCGTACAAAAAACGTTGCGCAAATAGCGAATCTGAACAAGGAGCAAGCGACTCCTGCACCGGATGGTGGTACAACGAATGCTTCGAATACACTGATGGAATAAATAACAAATCGCGGACATCCAAAAGCACCATCATCGACATTGCCGTTTGTTCAATTTGCCCAGGACGCTCAACCAGCAGTATTAGGGGAGCCCCAGTTCCACCCGACCCAGTCGCGCTTGCTGAGTGTTTCTACCAACGTAGTCGTCCTGGACCTGTGGTCGTGGCTGGTGACGGGGTATCCCAAAAACACCAGTCAGGCAAGTATACGTATGATAGAAACGTTATCTTTTCTGATCGTTTTTCACATTCCAGTAATCCTCCCTGCTTGTTCCAAAGCTTCTAACTTTCCTGTTGCGACTTGTGACTCGTCCATCTGTAATCCGAATTCCAACGAAGTATACGCTCAAACTCATGCAGCATCACCAGGACGCAAAATATACAGTACTTTGAAAGCCCCTGAGCCGCTCGATCCAGTCGCGATTAATGCTGTTTCCAGTCATCGGAGTCGTCCTGGCCCTGTGATCGAGATCGGCGAAGGGGTCATCCAGCCTGTGTTGCCAGGCAAGTATTCTGCTTCTCGTAACGTTATTCTGCCTGACATTCATTCACGTTGCAGCTCTTCTGCGTGGAATGGTGCATTCGCTGGCCTCACTGGGTCTAATGTCGCCGATCAATCATCCAAGCTACACCTGTACTACCAGAATGATCGTGGCCTCAGGACTAAAGTTGATCAACTGTTTCTCTCAACATCAGAATTGGACTACGTGTATTGAACGTGTTTACCGAGACATGGCTCGACGATCGTGTTCAATCATGCCACTTGTTCAGCAATGATTACGATGTCCATCGCGTTGATCGTTGCGCTTCCAATAGCACGCGTTGTCGTGGCGGAGGGGTTCTTATAGCTGTGAAGCGGAAGTACGCCTCTTCAATGGTTCAGCTTACTTCTACAAATAACATCGAGCAGCTATGGGTGAAAATCGTGATTGAACCGTATCCTCTATTTGTTGGCGTATTGTACTTACCACCGGATAAAAGTCAAGACACTAATATCATGCAGTTTCATATAGATGCCATCTCTGAAACACACAGCAAGCATAGCGAAATGGGTGAGCTCGTTCTGTTCGGCGATTTCAATCAACCGCGTTTGATCTGGAAAAGTTCAAGCAGTGGGTACGCTTTCGCTGATTTGATCTTGTCGATCAATACATCAATGGCCAGTCAGTTACTTCTTGACAGTATGGCGTTTCTCGGATTTAGACAGCGTAATCTAATTCGAAACTGCTCGGACATGACAAGTGGCCTCGGAACATTAGCAACCGAGGAAGTTGTTCCAATTGATCGCTATCATCCAGCTTTCGCTTTCTCTGTGGCTTGTGTGGCCACTGTTCCATTTCATGAGGATGTTGATCTTTTTTTTTTTTTTTAAATCGTTTATTTGTACAGAGGTGGTTGTTGATCTAACTGAGCTAAACTTTCATCGAGGAGACTACGAATATCTAAATGAGCTGCTATCGCAAGTTGACTGGACCGAGGTGTACGAAAGCCCTGATGTCGATAATGCCGTTACTTCCTTCAATTGGATTCTGCACAACTGTATCAGTCAAGCTGTACCGCAAAAGAGGCCCCCAAAGAGTCCAGCTTGGTCATATGCGCATCTTCGTACCCTGCGACGACGGCGCTCCTTGTTATTACGGAAGTATTGCCGCCAAAGATGTGTGTATGCAAAGCGAAAATTTGACGAAGCCAGTCGGATTTATCGAGGATACAACCGGTTCTTGTACACAATGTATGTAAGACGGAGACAAAATGATCTTTGGCGAAACCCGAAACGTTTCTGGCGTTTCGCAAATTCAAAGTGTAAGGAGAGTGGTTTGCCGACCTCGATGTACCTAGGAGAGTCGAAAGCACAAATGACTGAAGAAAAGTGTGAGCTTTTCTCTCGGAAATTTACTAGCGTTTTTGAAGATCGGTTGCCAACTGCGGAGGAGACAGCATTTGCTGTAGATCTAGTGCCGAGAGACGCTGTCGATTTAGACATTTTCGACATCAACGCACCAATGGTCGAAGCAGCCATATTGAAACTAAAGCAAATTTATCAGCCTGGCCCTTATGGCGTTCCATCGTGTGTTTTCAAAAAGTGTAGCTCATCATTGCTCGCTCCTCTCCAAGCAATATTGAATAAGTCACTTCAGCATCAACGTTTTCCATCCGCCTGGAAGACATCCTATATGCTGCCGGTGCATAAAAAAGGTAAAAAGGTAGACATTTCAAACTACCGAGGAATTACTTCGTTGTCGGCTGGATCCAAATGCCTTGAAATTATTATCAATGATGTACTATTCAGTTCGTGCAGAAACTACATCAGTGAACATCAGCACGGATTCTATCCCAAGCGGTCCGTAGAGAGTAACTTATGCGAATTTACCTCTTTCTGTATCGGAGCCTTGGATGTTGGAGCTCAGGCTGATGCTGTATACACTGACATAAAAGCTGCGTGTCAAACAGAATATGTAATTGGCTCCGTTCGTTCCTAACCAACCGACGACTTAATGTGAAAATTGGATCAACAGTGTCTTCTCCTTTCTCTCCGTGTTCCGGTGTACCACAAAGCAGCAACTTGGGTCCACTGCTGTTTGTATTATTCTTCAACGACGTGACGATCCGTTTGGCAAATGGTGGAAAACTCATTTATTTATGCGGACGATTTGAAAATATATCTCGTAGTACGGAATGAAGCTGATTGCAGGCAACTACCAGAATTACTAGATCGATTCACTCATAGGTGCAGGTTGAACTTCCTCAAAGTCAGTGTATCGAAGTGTTGCGTAATCTCATACCGGCGGCTCAAAAAGCCTATCATGTACCACTACACGATTGAAGGACAAGAACTTGGGCGCGTTGATGAAGTCAAGGATCTGGGAGTGCTCATGGACCATCAACTCACATTCAAGCTGCATTATTCAGCCATCGTTGACAAAGCCAATCGTCAACTTGGATTTATTTTGAGAATAAAGATTTTAATGATCCTACATGTCTTCGCGCTCTCTGTGCTCTCTAGTTAGATCAATTCTTGAATTTGCATCAGTGGTTTGGTCACTGTACGAAACTGTGTGGATCTCTAGGAACGAATCTGTGCAACGTAAATTCATTCGCCGTGCACTGCGAAACCTACCTTGGCGTGATCCTATGAACCTTCCAGCTTACGAGAATCGCTGTGCATTACTGGGCATTGAACCATTGGTGAATCGTCGTAAGATTAATCAAGCGGTATTTGGTGCCAAAATACTCCGTGCTGAAATAGATGGTCCTGCCTTGTTGGAGCGTATGAGGATCTATGCTCCAGAACGAGTATTGCGGCCACGACTACTAATACAACCTACTCCGCGAAACACTCTGTGTGGCTCCAATGACCCCGTGAATTCAATAAGCTGACGATTTCAAGCTGGATATTATGTTTATGACTTTAATTTATCTATAAATGTTTTTAAAGAACGCTTAAGATCACAAAATGTGTTTGGCTAAGTAAGAATTAAGTATATTTCATTAAGACCTTGTTGTCAGATGATTATTATTATTAAATAAATAAATAGCATTTGAGACTAAAAAGAAAATTCTGCACACTTGGTGCACCGAAAAGGGTGTTACTTACAACCAGATTGCGAAAAGAGTAAATGTTCACCCGGCAAGTGTAAAACGCATCATCGAAAAGTTTGGTAAGGAGTGCTCCCTCAAGGATTTACCAAGAAGTGGCCGGAAACCCGGCTCCAGCAACCCCGATTTGGACCAAAAAGTTGTGGATTATATTCAACGGAACAAATCTGCCTCTACTCGCGATCTAGCCAAGAAGTTCAGGACCAGCATCGGAATGATTCAACGAATCAAGCGCAGGAATGACTTGAAGACGTACAAAAAGCAGAAAGTGCCCAAACAAACTCCGGAACAAAAGTCTCGTGCCAAAACCAGGGCTCGAAAGCTGTACAGCTGCATTTTGGACAATGTCGACCAGTGCATTTTGATGGATGACGAAACATACGTTAAAGAAGATTCAAGAACGCTACCGGGGCCGCAGTTTTATACTAAATCTGTTGGGGAACGTGTGCCAACCGCAGATACGACTGTTGCGATGGAGAAATTCGGTCAGAAGGTGCTCATTTGGCAAGCTATTTGCACATGTGGCTTGCGTTCTTCAATTTTCTATACAAAAGGAACTATAAATGCTGAGATTTATCAAAAGGAATGTTTGAAGAACAGGTTGCTACCATTGTATAGAAAGCACCAGTCCCCTCCTCTCTTCTGGCCAGATTTGGCATCGGCACATTACGCCAAATCCACTCTACAGTGGCTGACGGAGAATAACATCAAGTTCGTAGAAAAAGACATCAACCCACCAAACTGTCCCCAGTTGCGACCGATCGAACGCTATTGGGCAATAGTCAAGCGTATATTTAAGAAGGATGGTACAGTGTCCCAAAACATGACCGATTTTAAGAAAAATTGGGCAGCGGCATCCAGGAAGTGCACAAAGGTCACTGTGCAGAATTTGATGGCAGGTGTCAAATCAAAGGTACGGGCATTCTACAGAAATGAACATGATGACTAGTTTTTTCCGTTTGGATCTTTTGTAAACATGTTAAGCTATAATAAACTGAAATAGTATGTTAATTTTAACCATGTTTTCATGCCTATTTTATTATTTGGAAGTTTATAACTACTTTTCGATACACTCCTTATCCACCCGCTGCTATTATTGTAGCTCACTGTCGGCGCGCCGTATCTATCCATGCACCATTGTAATGATAGGGTGCGCACGGCACTATCCGTTCTTCGTGGCCCCTAAAAAAGGGGCCCCGCCCCCCTTTTTTGTGTGGTGGTGTTTTTTTTTTATATTAAAAATAAACTCCCCCCCGGGGGGCGGCGCCCCGCGGCTGTGATATATTATTTTATGGGGGGGGGGGTTTGTTTTGTTTGGGGTCGTGGGTTTTGTAAAAAAAAACAAAATACGGCCGGGGGGCTCGTGAAAAAAAAAAATAAAAAATATATAATTTTATTTTTTTGTTTTATTTTTTTATTGATATGTTTGGTTTGGATGTGGATATAATTTTTATATATGTGGATAAAATAAAAAAAGTTGAGTGTTAAAAATCCGCAATCATTATGTCTTTACAGGCAGAACGGCATTTTTCGGGGTAGAACCATCTGTATTTAGCGCCTTGGTTCCCAAATTTCGACAGAATGTCAATAACTATTATATGATATATTTCACACAAAAAGATCTCTTCAGGGCTACTATTCTGATTTTGAAAGAGTGTTATACTGAATTATTATAAGAGTTTGGTCATTGTATTCGCATGACACCTACCTGACTCGTAAATCCTGGCCGATCCTGAATTTCGCACAATTTCTGTTCGATAAATACCAAATATTTCTTAAAATCATGTTTCGGTATAAAAATAACTCAGGGTCCTTTAAAGTTTATTTGCCTTTTGCAATCGCAGCCCTCTGGTTGCTGGCATGTTATGATTTCCCTATTACTGACATAATTTTATTATAACAAGTTGTTCAATGTTGGTAATGTTCTCTTCAAAATCCAATCAGCGCTTGAAAAGGTTTCTGTTCGTTTCAATGCGTTGGATAGAGTCCCTACCTTGCAATAAGATTCAAATATTTTTGAGAAAGTGTTTGAAAGGTAAAGTGAAATGTCGCAGAATATGGCTCCAAAGGTCAGAGCTGCAATCGGAGCGAATAAATCTTTAAGCTATTTTAAATAATAGCATGAGTTTAAAGTCGACTTTCAAACATTTGGAGAAGTTCTTAAGGGTTTATTGAATTCCTGCAAAAAAAAATAACGTTTAAATTGATGACCAATTAACATAATGATTTGTATACAGTTACATATTTTTTAAAGAAACCTTGTATGTACTTGTAAATAAAATTCATATTTCGAACAGGTTCTCAACTATCTTTCAGGCCATAAAGATTAGGACCCTCCCAACCATCGTAGCAAATACGACCGTGTCCGTATCATCATTCAAACCACTCGGCCCTTTTCAGAGCCACCAAATGCTTTCTAAAGAGTGTACAATAGAATTTTCTCACATACTTACTTTCTAATGCTGGTCTACGAACACCCACGCTATTTTGACCTAGACTACGACCATCGGCTAGGGTAGAGGTCAAATGAAAATTTGAAAAATAGCGACCATCACGAATATTTGAAACTTTTTGAACGCTAATAACTTTATCATTTCTCGATAGATTTTTGAGATTGTTGCTTCAATCAGTTGGAACTGTCAAGTCAATATCATTAATAATTGACTTTGAATTCCCAAACAGACTTTCAACAATCTATAACGCGATTAGGATAATGGTCTCCAGCTAATCGATCATATCAACACAATCACCACTGCCAGCTCAGCCGTAACCCTTTCATCATACCAACATATAAATACAGTCTAGCACCGCCAAAAGATTTGTAAAGAGCAAATCATAGAATTTTCTAACATACTTACTTATCTATGCCGATCGAACGTCCCATTAGAACAGCACCTACGTTTTAATGTTGCTCTACGAAACGAACGAAACTAATCTACCATGTTGAACCAGACAATGCATCAAACGGTTTAACTTTGTCTACATCAACCGGTCGTGTGTTATATACTGATTTTCGGCAAGACTTCTTGATCCAGTGGGTCCTCCTTTAGCTTAGTCGGTAAAGGCGCAGCTGCTAAACAACACCATGCTGGAGGTGACTGGATTCGATTCCCGGTCTGGTCTAGGAATTTTTCGTTGAGGAAAATTTCTCGACTCCCTGGGCATAGAGTATGGTTGTACTTGCCACACAATCATATAAATGCAAAAATGGTACCTGACATCGAAAACTCTCAATTAATTACTGTGGAAGTGCATTTAGAATACTAAGTTGAGAGCAAGCAATAAGCAAATTGTGAAACCAATAAGCTTGAAATGATAAATAAGAAGTCTTGTTCCAATCGATCAATACAGCCTCTATTCTAATACACGCAATAAAAAAAAAATTATAATAAAATTCATTACAGATTTCTACGTAGTCCTACGTCAACTTTGCGTACAACCCAATTTGGCTGTCCCTTATAGTTTTTTCTTTCAAATCTCGATTAGTACAATAAAATCATTATAAACACATTACCATGCGTCACCACAGATTGAGATAGTTTACGCAAGTATCCATTGTAAAGGAAAGCCTACGATCAATGCTCATGGTGGCCACTTTCTTTGAAATTCGAGCAAAATAATATCGAATAATGAACTTTTTCCACCCGGCACGGCGTCTAAGCATTTTTGTAGAAATGAATAACGGTTAATAAACGCAGGATTTGAAAGAAATTCTTTCCATTGAATTATGTTTCTTAGTTTATTTTTCAACTCCGTCCAAAACAAGTCTATTTTAATGCTCAATCAGTATAATGTTTCAGCACAAACATTTTTGATCATCATTTTAAATTCAAGTTGAATACACATTCAATATATTTAATTTACCGATTTGGAACATTGGATATCCATCATTACAGGCCAACAACAGCACCATCAAATAAAATCCAAAAACTCCGCCAAATCCAAATTAAGCGGACAATCCAGATGATAGATACAAGCTCCAGAACGGTCCCGGGCGTACCCCACTAAACACTGACATCGGTTGATCTGCTTCATAGGGCATTGCTGCCCATACGTCCCACACGACTTTCCACAGGGAGCTCCGACCACACGGAAGGTTTCGTTAGGAGGACATCTTTGCGCTGCTTGCGAAGGTGGATCTAGACGGTTCAAGTGGAATTAATTCTTTCATAACTTAGTTTACCTGATAACTACCTGGTCTTATCGGAAAGAAGAATTGTAATCCCAGACTGTACAACCAGCTGAATCGATCACAAAGTACCACGTGAAATGCTGTCACCATCAGCAGCATGGAGTACAAGCAAATCTTTTTGTACGATGACATGTTTCGCTCGACACTGCCTACAGCAGGTGATCCTAAGCGAGTGATTTAGTTCGCAGAATTAAGTAATTTTTTGCCTCATAACAAATTATTTTCCCATTAACATATGAGGACAAAGACGTTGATTCCTGCAATTTGTGGTAATATGTAATAAAATTGCGGGCTATTGAAATGTTGCCACGCATGCGTGACTGTGAAACATTTCATTATACCGCCTAGTGCTGCCACCTAGCTTTCAATGTGTCAAGTTTCTGATGCACCGAAAGTAAAACTGAAATTGCGATCGGCAGGGTAATCTCATGTTGTTATCCCTAGTTGAGGGCGCAAAAAACTTGTTTCTTAATTCTTTTAGTTATAAAAACATAACAAAAACCATGACGGAAATACAATTTGGGCCAAATTTGGGCCCCCCTTTTTCTATTGTGGTGCGGTAGGCTTTCATGAGCAATCCTCTCTCCTTTTGACGATTCGCACCTGCCAGCGGAAGACCCTGAAGTACAACCCGGAAGGGTTCGACTTTTTTGGCTTGTCATGCGTATATTACTCAAACCCACTCAGTTTCAAATGTTGTTGCATTTCGTAGAATTCCTCCACGAAGATGCAGTGGACTTTGATGCCAAAACGGGTGATTTTGCACGTTGGTCGGGTACTGCACAACAGCAGTTTTTCGCTGAGGGTTGCGAAGGCGACGTTCCTAACAAAAAACAAAATTCATAAAATGGGACGGGGTTGGTTGTACTATCGAACAATATTGCAGGATGAAATGAAGAATGGAACTTAAGACATTCTTATGCACATAATTGAATTACTAATACAGCAACTGTTCGCTAACTGGGTGCTGTTTAACTGGGCTGCTTTTTAACTGGGCGTTCCCTAACTGGGGTATAGCCCAGTTGAATAGCAAATTATCTTCAAAAATCAGCATTTGACATTTTGTTGTTAAAATCAGCAAGGGGCATGTAGAAGGCATATACGGTTCGTGGAGGAGCAAAAAATTGTTATATTGTACGAAATTGAGACGTAATTCCATACAAACTGAGTCAAATATTCTGCACAATGGAGTGCACAATAAGCTACATCGCAATAACGTATAAAGCATAAAAAACATTACTGAATTTATGTATTGTGCAATGAAATATGCCAACGGAAATCTGATCGAAAGCCCCCTCAAATTTATTTACATTTGAAATGTCAACCCAGTTACCGAGCAGCAACCCCTAACTGGGCTGTGCACTTAGTCCAGTTAGCGAACGGTTGCTGATTTTGGGTTAAAACTCAACAGAAATTGTGAATTTTCGCTCAGTGTGTAAAAACTTAGTTTACTTTGGCCGCACACCTGAAAAATCGAAAAAAGTGAGAAATTTCGAAAAATCAGCTTATTAACACAGCTTATTCTGCACAGATGGGCTTCCGAAAAGTTGTCGGTTCGAGAATTGGCAAAAAGCGTGAAATGCACTAAATCTGCAGTGTTCAAGATTGTTAAGAAGTTTGGAGAAACGTGTTCTCTCGAAGATTTATCGATATCTGGACCAGGGCCCGGCAAAATCATCGTCAATTGATAATTATTAAGCGACGATGAAGCTGTTCCCCCTCAATATCAAACGAAAATCGAGCTCTTTCTTTTCGAGTATGTTCCATATCAACATCTATAGAACCGCTTTAGATCTGTTTTCGTGCTGTTTGTTTTTGCTTGCTTCGTGTTCAGTTCATTTTTCACAGTTAAATGAAGTTACCACCGTATAGCAATGAAGTAGGTAGACTGAATCGAAAAACCGTAGCTTCGGATCACTGCCATGATTTGATTTTTCAAATATTCCGCGATCTGTCTCTCTTTTACTTCGATGACCCCTGAAGGGTATAAAAATGAAATTAACCACATATAGAAGGAGATTTGATTTTTAGTTTTTGCAACTATTTCGGACATCATTAAAATTTAGGCGTGATTGAGTGCATTAAGATCTTGAATCGGAATGATTTACGAACAATTTGATTCAATTCTAGGTTTTAGTGATAAACCCAAAATAGAAGTATACACTGAGTTTATTCCTATAACACTTCCTCGTTTTCTACTACCATGACTACCATTACGGCGATAAGTCCATTCTCCCGACCCTCGTCAAGAAAAAGTGAGAATAAACTTCCGAAGATATTGGGGTCAATTCTAACCCATGGCGCAACTTCAATGTACGCTATCTTTTTTTATTTTTAAACCAATTGGGCTAAAATTTTCTGACTTTTAATATTTTACGGAATTCTTCAATTTTGCATAAACATATTTATTTTAATCAGTTTAAGGTGGTTGTACAAAAAATAGTGAAACATAACATTAGTGCCTATATTGACCCGGATTACAGCCGTTCGTAGAATTTCGAAATTTTACCTTAGAGTCAATGTTTACGTACCATTTGAAAGGTTCTGGTCTCAAAAATGCTTTGAAAAAAAAAAACTGGTTCCGGTAATATTGCCCCCGGGGAATCTGCTACAAACGGAAGAAGTTTTAGTTTCGCTGTGTTAACAGAAATGCATATAAAACGTTCTAGACTCATTGTAGAGAATTGGCATATTCAACAAAGTTTCTCAATGCGTAACGAATCGTCTTTTGATATTATCATATTAGTTCCAAATTGTGCTTCAGAGGTGTCGCTGCAGTCTATCTTTGCCAAATGAAGCTCTAAAGAGTTACCGTCTTGGGAAAAGTTGTTTGGAATATAAAGTGTAGTCATTTCACGTAATCATATTAGTTCCAGATTTTGCCGCAGAGATGGCGTTGCAGTCTATCTTTGTCAATTTAAGCTTTAGAGAGTTGCCGTCTTAGGTAAAGTTGTTGCGAATGTAAAATGTAGTCACTTGAGATTGTCATAGTAGTTCCAAATTGCGCCGCAAAGATGGTGCTACAGTCTATCTCTGCCAAATGAGGCTCTAGAGAGTTGCCGTCTTGGGCAAAGTTTCTCAGTATGCCATTTGTCGTCTTTTGACATTATAATATTAATTCCAGATCTTGCCACTAAGATAGCGCTGCAGTCTATCTTTGCTAAATGAACTGCAGGCAATCTTTGTCAAATGAAGTTCTAAAGAATTATCGTCTTCTATAAAGTCTCTCAGTATGTAATTTTTCGTCTTTTGTCATTATTACATTAATTCCAGATCTTGCCGATAGCAAGGTATTGAAGCTTTAGTGAGCTGCCGTCTCCGGAATTTTTTTTAAGTATGCCATTTTTCGTCTTTAGATATCATCAGAGTAGTTCCGGTACAGAGAACACACCTCTAAGTTAGAACGAAATGTCTTCAAAAAACTGTATACGAATTATAATCAAAATACGTTATAACCTTGTAGAAAACACTCTAGAAACACTCTTTCTTGTAGAAAACACTGTAGAAAGGTGTTTCGGGTCATATTGACACGGATTTCAAACTCACATTTCGGAAGGTTTATAGGACCAAATTTTGAAGTCTTTGCAGTCAAAATACTTGTTGGAGTCCCAGTTTCCGATAGGTACTTCTCTTTTTAACCCGACTGGCCACAAGGAATCTGGGCATGTTTTGCGACGATTCGTCGGCGGCGGCGACAGATACAAATTTTCATCGGAACACGCTTCTCGACGACTCAAACTTCATGATTATTCATAAAAAGTCTACTTCTAACCTTGAGCTGGACCAATGATCATATTGGCCATTCCGAAACAATCCGGTTGCCCCGGGGAACCCTTTAGGCGAGAGCAAATACGGATTTTCGCCGAAACATGCCTTTCGACGAGTTCATGATTTTTCGTAAACAATCTACTTTTAGTCATTAAATGGAAGAATGACCATATTGTCCATTTCGGGACAATCAAGATACCCCCGGGGAAACCCTTCAGGAGGAGACAAATACATTTTTGCAACACATGGTGATATTGACAAAGCAACTAGCTATGGTCACTCATTCAACCTAAGATTCATTGTCAAAGGAAACCATGACAATTTCACATTGACTATCTTGTCAATGTCCAACATGTGTAGCTTTGATTATTTGCTAAATTGGTTTTTAGCACAAAACTAATTCAGCTAAATAAATCCATGCAGCCGGCAAAGTGAATAAGCTTTCACTTCTTCAACTGTCTGGATAACAATAACAAAGCACAAAATGAACGAAATTGCTATTTTGATTATCAGGTGAGTCTTGTCATTGACGAAGAATCAGTGTCATTTTTAGTGAAGATTATTTTGAGTATCAATTTATCTAGTGTCAATGTCAATGATAACCTAGACATTCAATCACAATGACCATTTGCAGCACTACCAATGACCTATTGGTTATTCCGGGACAATTCAGATGGCCTGAAGGAACTCTTTAGGAGGAGAAAAATACTCATTTTTGCCGAAACCTGCCGTTTGACAGCTCAAAAGTCATGATTTTTCATGAGTAGTCTACTTCTAGCCTTGAAATGGACTATATTGGCCGTTCATGGGCTAGCAGTTGCTCCGAATGATACTCATACTTGGTTCAATCATACTTGACCGGTAGAACACAAAGCGTCAGATTTGATGGTAATTTTTACTATCAGTAGTGAATGTGATATCAGGTGTGCCACTAGGGTTGATTTTTATACTGTTTAAGTTATTGTTCCCAAATTAAAACGCAAAAGGCTTGGAAATGGGTTTGAAAGGGGGGGGGGGGGGAAAGGGAAAAAAAATAAAAAAGGGGGGGGGGGGGGGGGGATAAAAAACACTGTGTAAAAAAAAATTAATTTTTTTTTGGGGGTGGGGGGTGTGTGTGTCCAATCTAACACCCATCGGCCGGCAATGATATTATGGAAGAAATCTGTTTACAACAATCATTCAAGTGACCATTGGAAGCAGCTTTAATCCGGGAGCTAGAAAGTGATAGCTCTACTGCAGATCCAGCAACCCATTTCAGAATGTCTGGAGAGTCACGCCCATTCCGAGGTTACTTTCACATACAATAAGCCCCGCATGTTAACATTACCGATATCATTTGGATAAGGGCACTGCAACACACTTCCAGATTTGGAAATTTAAAATTTCCAAACCAGGCACGTATTTAGTATTTTTTGAAAATAAGATTTTTGTTATATAGTTAGATACATCTCACCCATGTCCGCCTCCTCAATCACACTATCTTGTTCATTCGTTAATATAAAAATCTTCGACGTTGATTCGTGATTAATTTCATGCACTCGCGATGAAATATGCGCAAAAATTAACGTACTAAACCGCCCGCTAGATATGCAACCTGCATAACAAAACTCTGTACACTCCGTGGTGAATGCACCTAAAATTATGTGCAAGCTTTTCACCCGCCCATGCGCGTTGTTTTCGTTTGCTGCTTCCGACCTGCAAATGGCCGTTCTCTACATTGCACGAGTCTTCTTTTTTTCACTCTACACTCTGCCAATAATGCAAATCCCCGTTATGTGGCGACTTTATATCGAGCTTCAAAACTGCTAATAATCATCGATTCACTCGCGACAAAGCGCAAAAACCCTCTAAACTAATAAATTATGCCCGAGTGTCACAATATTACCACTAATAACCAAAACTAAGCTGATTTAACTCTTCTTCCGGGTGCGGGGGCGAAGCACAAAAACAAACAAAAAACGGGGAAATACTACCGACTCTCACAAATTTCGAGAGGGAATCGATTATATTCACTACGGCTTACACAATTTTCGCGGAGATTTTATGATTTCACTGTTAGCTCAAGTTAAATTACGAATTATTGTTTGATTTTTTTTTCGCGAAAACGACGCAGCAAAAAACAAAACACGTCAGTTTTGAAGCACGGCTTGCTGCGAAACAAAATAAAACAAAAATAGTGCGTTGATTAAATGCTATGGACACAGGTAGTTAAATTTAACGTCATTGATGTGATTGAGTTAGGAGTTGAAATTAATGTGACAAATAGATGGAGGATGTTTTGTGCCTCCGGTAAATTCCGTTTGATTTACTGATTCTGATTGCATAACAATGCTCATTTTTCATTTTTTCTTAATCAAAATATTCGTCAAATAAAATATTGAGACCCTATTAAAACAGAAAAGTTACATTCTTCAGAACTATAATACATATTATTGTTTTCTATTTTCTTCATTTTTGAAATTTATTAATTTTCCAGAATATTTGCAGGGATTTCACACTTAGTTACATTGGCTGGTTCTTGCCACTTCAACTTTGGCACAATTTTCATACTCTACCATAGGATCAACGATTTCGATAAAATTTACCATTAGCATAAAATCACATATATCCGATCAACACACACCGAAAATATAGTATCTCTTCCTCTGGACAAGGTCTCCCGTTTCACAGATAACACCCAATTGGTTTATTTGTTCAGTTTTGTACATTTAACCCCCGCCTCATGCGCTCCTAAACACCTGCCTGGATGCAATCGTCCATCGCTTCGTGACTTCCGGTCGTCTTCGTTCCGCGCCGGAACCCCAACAGTCATACGACCATATCGCGGCTCTGCGTCGCCGGTTGACCCCCGTTGTAGCTCTCGCGGAACGGATGATGCACCAGCTCCGGGAAGAACCGGCTCAGCTGACACTTGATGGCAAAAATCACGTCGTGGTTGGCGAAGCAGAACAAGCAGGAAACACACGCACCTTGTAGGCTAATCAGCACCGCCGACACCACCTGATAGTAGCGCTCCAGTTCGCATCCCTTGTCCGGACGGAATGGCAGCAGGATATGCTGCAAGCCAAACAGCGGAATCTAATCGGGGGAAGAAGAAGGGTTTGAATCTGATCACTTATGTCAACAAATGGGAATATCAACCGGATTACCAAAATCAGTGTCGCTCGGGTGGCTTTCTTCAGACCGAGCGGGGCCGGATTGGGTGAGGTGGAGTTCAGCTTGGTTAGCAAAACTCGGACCACGTTGATGAGGAACACGAGCGAGGTAACCAGTGAGAAGCAAACCGGAATCGTCAGCAACCACATCGCGTGACTTTCGTCCATCCAGCAGCTGGAAAAATTAATAGTAGAAACGGAAGTTAGTAGTGGGACGCGTGTCAGCTAAATGGTAATGGTGGTCAGTCATTAGGATGACAGGATGATGGGTGCAGTGAACTTGTGAAACTGCATACGTGTATTCATAATGGGATAATTTTTTGTCGAAGAAGCCAGCAGGAGAGGGCGAAGAGAACAGTCTCATAATGTTCAATTTTCGCAAATGCGAATGGATAACCACGAAGGGAAGACAGAGTTGAATATGGAAATGAGTTGAAATGGGAGAAGAAGGCAGCTTTTAACGATCAGACCGCTGTAAAACAGAACGTTAATTTTAATATACCTACTTTCCACTTTTGCGGTTTATAAGTTAACATCGTTTAACCTTCCCGAGGTGGATGTTGGAATAACCCATCCTGCCATCGATACTAAGCGGTACGCTGTACTTATTAGGTTACACATCATTATAAAAAAAAAATAATAATAAGGGTTTCGCTACTGGTGTGCATCTGAATTCAGGAATGGAAAAAAGTTTTTTTTTTATTACAGCCCCTTCACGATTATTGAATTATTCGCGACCGTCCAAAACGAGTTTGAATTTGCGACTTTGGAGAAGTGCCGTTCTTCGAATGTATTTTTTTTACTACAACATCATTTTTTAAGCATAATTTGGAACCGAGTGGAAGATATTTTTCATCTGTTAAATAAAAAAAAATATGAACCGAAATAAGGGCGAATCAAATTTCCGCTCTCTTAAAGTAAAATGTGACAAGAAGCATTTTGTAACCTCTGGATGAAAGAAGCCGCGAAACCTGCTTCTTGTCACACCTCACTTTGAAAAAAAGGTAAGTCCATCTGAACATTAGATTATCGGTTCGGTCAATGACCGAAGTAGAGAAACGGTCGCATGGAAAATATGGAACTCGGTAGGCCTTGGATCCACAATCATAAACAACGAAGATACGTTTGTTTGCCTCCCTCTCCATTTTGTTCCGCTTCACGACGGGAACATAAACAAAAGCTTGATAACCAAACACCCTCAGTTGACTAATTTCTGGATTCTGGACCGCCTATAATTGAAATGGAATTGTATCCACTGTGCGACTAGGCACTCAACTCTGTATGTAAACTATTTTTTTTTTTTTACCCTGAGGGGCATTCGTCACTACTGCGAATTTATTGATAATTTTAATATTTTACAATATCTTATATATTATTGTACATACCTAAAAATTTATAACTTTGTCTTCTGCTTGTTGTTCATTGCATAGAATTCGGTATAATTGGTGGCTAATTCCTAATTCTAATCTAGTAGTGTTATACTGCGGGAAAGCATCAAGCACGTGGTGAACTGTTATTTTTCAGTTGCAAACTGTACACATTTCCGGAGGTTTCTTCTCGAATAAATGTTTCTTTGTGAACCAAGTGTGTCCTAATCGTAGTCTAGTCAATATTATTTGTTCTAGAGCTGCCAGACAACTCGAAGAATCACTGAAGATTACTGCTTTATCGTTCGTATGCTCAACTGCTTCAGCAAGTGCTTTTGCCTGCGCAGTAAAACCTGAGCACTGGTTAGGTAAACTGACTTCGATTCTGGTGTTAGGCTCGATTATTCCATATCCAACTTTTTCTTCAGCGAGTGATCCATACCAGTGATCAAATTCTTGGTATTTGTCTTCGACCAGCTGTCTAAATATGTACACCTAGTTGGTAGTGTACAGTGCTAGTTGGGGAGGTTGTCCAACTCTAAATTTAGATTCAATTGACCAGTCAATTTTAGGGCCCGTTTGATTCCATGCTCTGTCCTGCACTGCAGCCACTTTGCATAACATAGGAAGTTCAATGCCCACATGGTTTTGGAATGCATCATTGGCTTTTATCCACAGATGATTGGATTCTTTAGCGGATTTTTCCAGTATTGCACATGCTATTTTGGCGATATCAATTGTAGCTATATATTCGAAGGGGAGGCATCCGGCTTCAAAAATTAGTGAAATTATAGGGGTTGAATTTACTTTAAAAACTAGGTTAGCTTGGGGAACCGAAGTAGTCGCGGTTTATTCAAGGTTATGGATAACAATTTATAATAGGATCGAGAAGGATAATAGGGTCTTATTTTTCTAGAACGCCCGCCGATACAGAGTTGCTGTTGCTGATGAGCATAGCGGAGATAGTCTGTAACGGAACGAAAGGAAAGGAAAATTTGGAAGATAACAACGAGAAGAGGACATTTTGATCAAAAGGGTACCACGAAAAGACAGGGAGTTAGCGGCAGAAAAGGAGCTACAATTAGATTCTGACATTAATTCTCTTTAAAAACCAATAGATTTGATTCATGTAATCTATATCAAGGTCCGCTTCCCAACACTTCTCTAACAGGCTTGGGCGGTTTTCCTTGAAGCTGGAGAGCTTCTATCAGCTGAGATTTGGTTTTAAGATGCTCGTTGCTTTTCCACACGACATGGTCGATATCCTGGTAGTCCTTGCCGCAAACATAAAGATTGCTGTCCGAAAGTCCAACTCGGATTGTATGTTCATTCAGTAAGTAGTGATTAGATATCAGTCGGCTCATAACACAAATGAAATCGCGCTGATGGTCCATCCCTTTAAACCATGCTTTCTTCGATACTTGAGGAAGAATTGAATGCAACCATCTGCCCAGTTCTCCATCTCTCCATTTATGTTGCCAGCTCATCAAGGTCTCTTGACGAGCCAATGAGAAAAATTCATTGAATGCGATTTGACTCTCGTAGACATCGCCTTCCATAGCGCCCACCTTAGCCAGTGAGTCCGCCTTCTCATTGCCCGGAATCGAGCAATGTGAAGGGACCCATGCCATGGTGACAGTGTAAGGGCGTTTAGACAAAGCATTCAAACTTCTACGTATTCCATATAGGAAATGCGTTGAGTGCTTGACCAACTTCATTGACTGAACAGCCTCCAGAGAGCTTAGACTGTCGGAGAAAATGAAGTAGTGCTCAGGTGGAAGAGAAGCTATATGTTCTAGGAAATAGTATATAGCTGCTAGTTCAGCAACATATACAGAACATGGCTTTTGTAGCATAAAGCAGGCGCTATGAACCGTGTTAAAAACACCAAAACCACTGGAATCATCTGTTTTTGACCCATCTGTGAAGAACCTACGGTCCTCGCTGACGTGCCCATATTTGCTTGCAAAGAGTGGAGGCATCAACACCGTAGAACCAGAGAAGTCTAAGAAGTTATCACGATTGGAATTAACCGAAGATGGGCTTACCTCCAGTGTTATGTACCAGTGATACACACTCAAAAAACGGGTTTGGGCATTTTGTTTGAGCAGCTTTTCGAAAGTATCAATGACCGATTTCAAACCTCACATCGGATGAGGAACCGAAGCGTTAATTCTGCGAAACGATCTGTCAATGGCTGTACTCCTGAAAGTAACCTCCAAACTCATGGTATGGGTTGAGTTCATGCAACCTAGCGCGATCCGAAGACAACGATACTGAATTCGTTGAATCTTTAGCAGATGTGTTTTTGCCGTGGATTGAAAACAAAAGCTACCGTATTCTAAAACCTACAGAATAGTTGTTCAGTACAGATTGATCAAATCTTCCGGATGAGCTCCCCACCATGTACCGGTTATCGTTCGCATGAAGTTGATTCGCATTTGTGCTACCCATCAGAAGAAGCGGGAACTTTGCTGGATGATGTTTCTTCGAAAAAAAACACCATCTCGGTTTTCTCCGGTGAAAATTCGATACCCAGCTTTAAGGCCCAAGTAGACATATTATCCAAAGTAGTCTGCAACGGTCTTTGCAGGTTGACTGTAGTCCTTGAACCGAGATAACACAATCATCCGCAAGCTGTTTTAGTGAGCAATTTTTCACAAGACAATTGTCAATGTCTCTGACGTAAAAATTGTAAAGAAGGGGGTTCAAACAAGAGCCTTGGGGGAGTCCCATGTAACTAAATCGAGAAGTTATCAAGTCACCGTGGGAAAACCTCATTTGTTTCTCAGACAATAAATTGAACAAAAAATTATTCAAAATTTTAGAAAACCCACACTCGTGGAGTTTGTCTGACAGGACGTCAACACATACTGAGTCAAAGGCCCCCTTAATATCCAAAAACACGCAGCCCATTTGCATTTTCTGAGTGAAGGCTAATTGAATCTCTGTAGAAAGCAGCGCAAGACAGTCGTTCGTCCCCATGTTTCTACGAAAACCAAATTGAGTGTCTGACAGCAAGCTGTTAGATTCAACCCGTTTGTCCAGTCGAAAGAGAATCATCTTCTCCAACAGCTTTCGCAAACATGACAGCATCGCAATAGGACGATACGAATTATGGTTTGACGCGGGTTTTCCGGGCTTTTGGATTGCTATAACCCTCACTTGCCTCCACTCATCCGGAACGAGATTATTCTCCAGGAACTGATTGAACAAGTTCATTAAGCGCCATTTTTGCCATTGCCGGAGCAGACTTGTTACATGAAAGGAGCGCAAGTGAGAATGAGAGGAAAGGGTCCATCCATGCTCTCCCTTTCAGCTGAAATGTTTCGAATTATTCTATCCACTGGAACAGAATCCGGACAAACTTTCTTCGCGAAATCGAATATCCATTGAAGGGAGGTTTCTCGATCTTCATTAATGTACGACGCGTTACGCATTCTTTTCCCGAGCGTCCAATGAGTACGCATGGAAGTCTCGCGCGATAACCCATTAACAAAATTCCGCCAGTTACCACGTTTTTTCGCCTTAACTAAGCTTGTAAACTTGCGTTCAAGAAAGGTATACCGTTTGAAATGATCGACCGTTCCACGATTTCGGAAATCTTTGTATGCGGCAGATTTCTCGCGATAGAGCTCGGTGCATTCACTATCCCACCACGGTTTGGGAAGCCTCTTACGAAACGATATGCCTGGAACTGGTCGGCGTTGTGTCTGAAGAGCGCTGTTAATGATCGAAGCGGACAGAAGCCGGTATTCTTCCCGCGGTGGAAGTGCCTCAATCAATTGCTCACCCTCAGTAATAGCTTCTCCATACTTTCCCCAGTCAATATGTTTCGTGAGGTCGTATGTAATGTCGATAGACGGAGGATGCTGTGTACCATTAGAAATTGAAACCTCGATCGGCAAATGATCACTACCATGGGGATCCTGAGCCCCCTTCCATGTACAGTCTAGCGATAGTGAACTCGAACAGATTGAGAGGTCTAAACGGCTATCTCTTGCTGGAGGTGCCACTCGTGTAACTTCCCCAGTGTTGAGAATTGTCATGTTGAAGTCGTCGCAAAGGTCATATATAATGTTTGAACGGTTGTCGTCGTACAATTCTCCCCACCCTGTTCCGTGAGAATTGAAGTCTCCCAAGAGTAACCGTGGCTCAGGCATAACTGAGCAGATTCTCGAGAGATCTCGGTGAGATATCGCAGCTCTTGGAGGAAGATATATTGAGGCGATACTGAGGTTTTTTCCTCGAATAATCACCTGACATGCTACAACTTCGTTGCCTGGCATCGACGGTAAATTGACTCTATAGAACGAGTGTTGTTTTTTTTTTTGATACCTATGAGAACTCCTCAATGTGAGTCTGATCGATCCAGGCGAATTATATTAAAACCAGGAAAAGGAATGTTGACATCAGGAGATAGCCATGTATCGCATAATGCAAAAACATCGCATCGTAATTTGTTAACTAAAAATTTAAAATTTAAATTTAAAAATTTTCCATCGAGAGATATGATAGTGGCGAGGAGGGGCATTTTGGAAGCCAACTGTTTCAGAAAAGGAGCAATACAAGGAAGCATTCCTTTGATAATGTTCTTTACAATGTCGGAAGCATTGAAAAAGTTCAGTGTGATGTCCACGATGCCAGAAAGTGTGAACATTGGAGAATCTTGTGCTCAACCGGCTCTGTATGATGACTTTCTGGCTGAAAATTTGAAAAAAACTGGGCCCTCATGGATTTTTGATGTACCCGGAAGTGGGATCGATCCGCCTGAATTTGGAATCCCGGAGTTGAACGTTTCTCGTAGATCTCTTGAAGCAACTTGATTATATATTGGTGCTAGTTTCTCGATATTCTCTCTGAGTAGTATTGAAGATGACTCGATCGAAAAAATGAGAGAATATCGATCGATTCGATCAAAGATGACCTAGTTGTTTTCGGTCTAGTAAGTTCATTTCCTTGATGATACAATTTGGCCCCCTCGAGGTGCCAATTGCGATGTCGCTTGCAACAATGCATGGTTGATGATTTTGAGGGTGACATTTGAAAACCAATATTGGTTGCCACCAGATCGCAGCAAGCCGTGCTTGGAAACTGACGTGTTTTGTTTTTGCTGCATCCTTTTCGCGAAAAATAAAATCAAAAATATGTTCGTAGTTCAACCTAATCGAACAGTAAAATCATAAGATCTCCACGAGTTTTGTGTAATACGTAGTGAATACAATCGATTCCCTCCCGAAATTTGTGATGGTCGGTAGTTTTTACCCGTTTTTTTGTTTTCTTTGCTTTGCCCCCGCACCCGGAGGAAGAGTTAATATCAGCTTAATTGTGTTTGTCAGTGCGGTTAATATTGTGCCACGCGGAGAAAAATGATAAAATTAGAGTATTTTTCCGCTTTGACGCGAGTGAATTGATGATTATAAGCAGTTTAGAAGTCGATATAGAGTCGCCTCATAGCAGCGGATTTTTATTATTGACAGAGTGTGGAGAGAGAAAAAGGAAAGTCAGTGCAAAGTAGCAAACGGCCATTTGCTAGTCAGAAGCAAAGAACGAAGCTAACGCGCATGCGTGCGTGAGTGACTGGCATATAATTTCAGATGTACAGATGGAGAGCTGTGAAGTTTTATTTTCTTTCGTTGCACAATGATTGTGATTTTCAAGTAATTTTTTTTCTCAGAAATGCTGTTTTTACCTGTGATTTTCGTTGTATTGCATTTGTGCGCGAAGTACTAATTTAATTCGGGCTGTTCCATTCGAAAAGGATGATGTGAAAATGTTTGCCGAATAACGGAGTGTAGAGACATAAAAGCCTCCTTTAGCATCACAGGGAAGCCGTCCAAATGAAGACTGTATATCAGCAACAAATTCCGGTGAGGTCTATCTGATTACAACTAAATTTGAACGATACTGCTAAATACGTGCCATCCTCAAAACAGTAAGATTTGATGATGGAAGTGTATGCACAGTACCTATATCCATTTGATGTTTGTACTGTGTCTATGCGGGGCTTGTTGTAAGTGAAAGTGACCTCGGAATGGACGTGAGTAACCAGGCATTCTGAAATGGGTCACTGGAACCCAACAGAGCTATCACCTTCCAACTCCCGGGCTAAAAGTGTTTGTCGATTCGGCAACAGTTCGTTTAACTGCAAACATTTTTCTTCCATAAAAACACTGCCGGACAGTGAGCGTTGGATTGTATATATACACACACACACACA
>JAHHFK020005828.1:0-56535 GCA_024533555.2 Aedes koreicus
GTGAAACATTTCACGATCAAAGCATATCACAGCAGGAGTAACATAAGCTAACGCGTTGTGTCGTCTACGAGTATACATTAAGGGAATTGTACCTCCGAAGAACAATCTTACGAGTATAACGATAAGCAAAATTGTTACACGATTGCGCAATGTTCCTCGTAACTATGCAAATTTAACACGTACGTTCGCAACCCCCATGAGAATGAAAAATTTCAAGATCCGAATTTTTCCACATTCAAATACTAAAATAAAAATTGTGCTTGCGATGTGTAATGGCTTGAAAATATGTTTAAAAGGTATCAGAGAACATCTTTACTTCCCTGACCAAGGATGAAGAGTTTGACGATGATTCGCCAAGTGTTGATATAATCAATCATTTGATTAATACTAATAATTGTATATTAAAAATTTCAATTAATTTAAGTTATATATATTTTTTCTAAGCTTGATTGAAAATACCATTAACATAGATATAGAAACAGTTGCGCATGATTTAACTACAGCTGTCTGACACAAATTTTAAAGGGACCGCGAGGGCTTAAGTACGGATCTATACTATCAATTCTTGCACTAACAAGAACCTGAAACCCACGTTCATCCGCGTAGGTTGGTGATATTGTAGTTATGTCTTATAACTAACTTTTCTTTTCGACTTTATTGTTACTCTTGGTGATAGGCGGATGTGCGTATTATAATTATTCTTATGAACTCACATTAACACTTACTTTGTTTTTGTTTCTCTTCTAATTTATGTTCTTGCTCTCTTTTCTCTCTTGTTTTTGTTACCAATAACATATGATTGTTATCTCCCCTGCCATTTGGTTCAATTCAACCACTAGGTTGATCGAGGCGGAAGTCAAGTTGGAGTAAGTGATGACATTCGTCATGTCATTGTTATTTGGATTCTAAAATACTGGGCTCCTTATTTCACCTCATATAGTTCAAAAGCGTCTGAACAAAATGGGCGACTTACGCAGACCACTGGCAGAAATTATCAATTTCTCAAAAATATGTATGGGCGTGGCCAGGTGCGCAGAGAGAAGCGGGTCTACGACACTCAACATTTTTGGTGAAATGTTAAGTGGAAGTGGATAACTTTATATCGGTGACTTCCCACACGCTATATACAATTGTTCTATGCTATGCTTTGCTATGCAATCAGAGACACCATTTGTACTTCTGCCAGGGCTGGCAAATGTCATTTTCAATGAAAAATGACCTACGATTTTTACCAAACTACGTCTGAAAATCTCATCGGGCGAGAAAACGATGATGGAGATTTTCTTTTAAATCTCATCGAATTTTTCGTCATGACAGCACGTGACAGTGTTTTGGTCATCGCTATTACAAGCAAATTTATTGATATAATTGTAAGCTTCATAACAAAACTTGAAATAAAACGTTCACTTTGTCGATGACATATTATTGCTTGGCTAATTTCAAGTAGACTAGTTAGAAATTTGCAAAACAAAATCTCATGAGACAAAATCTCATGACTGCAGGGTGGTGTGAGAATGACAAGAATTCTCATGACAGTTCATTTCTTCTCGTGACATTGAGATGACCTGTTTTTTTATTGTCAGATGACGGCCGTGAGATTTACCAGCTCTGTCCGACCATACCACTATCGGGACTTGATAGGCCAATAAGGAGAAGACCGACTTTCTCCGATTCGTGATTTGTGGTCGTCTATCGGTAGTTGACTATTGAATGGAGAAAACCACAAAACATCAAATCTCCAAACCCTACACACTTAAATTCATAATTTCAGCTCAGCAATATGAATCATATTGCGCTGAACTGGCCGGCTTGAGGGCTCAGTTGGGATTCTTTGTCAAGACCCGAAGCTAAGAGTCAGTTCCATTGTGGTTACATCACTTCAATTCATTTTTCACTATAGCAGCAGCACATTTAAATTGTATAGGTATATACTATTCACACTTCGAAAATTGTACAGTATTCCGGTAAAAAAATTACCGGAACTTGTCAAATTTTACCGAAATCCGTTAAATCGGACTACCGAACGTTCAGCTGTTGAAAGTTCGGTAAAAAATTACCGCTTACTGTAAAATTTTCTAATTGTGTTCTTTATACGATGTATAATTTCAGATCATCCATGGAATTCTCAAGTATGGTAAAATAATTTTAAATAATTTTTTTCTCGTGATTATGGCTACATTGCAGCAGGACCACAATCTGTAGACATGTAAATACAATTAAAATTGTTACTATCATTTTATATTATAACAGCCCTACACAATATTATCTATGCTATTTTATGTCATTTTCAGCTTCACATATATTCGTCCATGTTAATTATAGTAAACCTAACCTACATTATGTATTTGAAGTGATAGGAAGGTTTTTAATGTTTTTTTTTTAGAAAGGATCATATACGACAAATTCTACTCCAAAAAGCCTTCTGCACCAAAGATATATAATTTATATTTCACAGACATAAAGAATCATTTATGGGTCCAGACCAACAAGAGTTATCGGAAAATTCAATTATTTTTTTTTTGAGTTTTATAAAGTTTCCGTTTTTGGCATTATTAATACTCATTTGAAATTTATTTCGCCTTATTGTTAGCTGTTTGCGGCTTTTCCAAGACTATTAGGATATTAATATATATCTTAATTTTAATTTCATTAACAAACCAGTGGATGTCAGATATATATTATACCTACGCTTAATGTGTTCTTTGACTTTAGTTGTGAAAAAAATCTTATCTTAGTATTTCTTAATCTTATAGAAGCTGCAACAGCGGAAGTCTTTCGATGAGTGGATGAAATCTAGTGTACGGATCTATATTCTTCTGGCCTGCTCGTATTATTATAACATTATAACGTCAGTTTATTATTTTATGTTATGATATTAAATGTTGTGATACTATTGCATTCAAATATATTTCATTGAAATCACTGTAGTACCTACGAGACTAGGTTTACTATTCTATATATATTATGTAATTTCGTATCATCGATGGAAATCCCAAGTTTTGTAAAATAATTTTTAATCAATTTCAACTTTCAAGTTCAAAAATGGAATTTTTATTATAATTCTTATATTCATTCATTATATAATTTCTCATTAAAATATTCATTCACTATATTTTTCATCATTATAATATATTTTGTATATTATTATTATTATATGACATTGAATATATAGTATTATTATTATATGACATTGAATATATATTGGGAAGGGAGGGAGCATCAGGGTATCACTCAAGCTGGAATTGAACAATGAAGTTGGTATAACAACCGGCGTCTAGGAGGGAACAAACAGTATCATTTTCTTTATCCTACCAATTCGATTGTGATGCTATGAAGTCTACTCTAACAGTTTTAGCGAGAGGGACGCGCCCTTCTTCACAAGCCATCCTGTAGAAAGCTTTCTCGTAAGTGTCTCTGCTTACGGGTCCACCTCACCGTTTTTGGCCCTTCATACAGCGTAACTGTGAATACAAACCGGTAACTCAATTTGATCTTGATGTTACGTGGAGCTGCATACATGACAAGATACGTTTATATCATATTATATTGCAAAAACCGATTTTCAAACCAAAAACTATTCGTATTCTTCCATCAAAACTTTTAACTGAATAGGTATGTTCAAAGGAAAACTTGGTTATTTAGCTTTAATTTGATTGACTTTTAAATAGTAAGCATTTCCGTTAAGCCATACCTGTCTTCAAATAAACCACTCAAAAATGCGGTTTTCGTTGTCTGTAATAAAATGTTTTTTTCATCGAATCCAGTTGAAATGGGACTGTAGTCGATTAAAAAAAGGGACTCCCGAAAATAGTTACACTCACTTGAGAAGTTTGACACTCTCTAAAAACACTTTCAAGCAGGAAAATCTGTCGCTTTTTACAGAGAGGATCATAGAACAAATAAATTAAAGCAAACAAAAACGTCAGACATGTGCACAACGCAGCAAAAATACGAATATAATAATAGGATGGACTCTGCTTAGCTTGCTAAGAATAGGTTTATCCCCCCAATATCCGTGTTATTGATTTTATCATGTTATAATCATCTATTTATTTATCTCTCCCCACTCATGTCACGTGAATAATTTACATCGAGGACGTTACTGTAGTTGTTATTTTTTACTGTCGGATCTAGTTTGGTGGGTTATACCGAGGGATCAACCATCCACCCAACCATATTTTTCGGTTTTATTAATGCTGATTTTCAGTATGTTCATAGACCCATCATAGACCCTAACTAAGGAAAAATTTGCCCACCGAACTATAGGAGGCCTGACTTTAAATAAAAACTTTCGAAACTCTTTTGCTTCATGATAAAGTCGCATACACCAAATCGAAATACATGTAAGTAGATTTATTATTCGAAATATTGGGTAATATTTCAGAGGATTGACAAAGAACCGTACAAACAGGAATTGAGGTAAACTGTTTTAATCCAAATATGGTTTGGTTTAACATATCAAAGGGTGAAATTTACTCATGCCTTGTTCAGACTACAGAGTTATAACATGTTATACCGGTTATCAAATAATTACAACAAGAAATTCGTCATCAAGATAGGCTTATAACATGTTATTACTGCTCAGTCTGGCCAGTGGTTTATATATTTGAACAAATAATATTCATTTGAGTTTTTTTTTTTACTCTGGTACGGTTTTGAGTTTAAAATTTTCCCTTATTTTGAGCTGGTCCCCCAATTTTTTTGTGTGAATGCCAATGTCATCTAAACGAGGAGAACACAGGGCGGAAACTTTCATTTCCAGAGCAATGTTTCTATTGTTAACGAACTTATTCAAACAGATTCAACATCATGTACTTGATCATTCAGCCATTCAAGCTTGAATCTCAGCGTACGTAAAAATTCCATTACCGTCAATTTAAAAGAAATCGCCAAATAACAATCAGCAACTAGCAACTAGCAAATCTTTAAGTTTTGTTGCCACTATGTGGTATCTCATAGCAAGTCAAAACATTGTATTAATATCGGGTGGCATGTGACGAACGTCGGCATGATATTTTGACAGGCTAGCAGATGCCGCAACTTCGCCACATCAGTGGGCACTTTGACTATGAAAACTACGCGACGTTAGCGAACAAACGATTGAAAAAATTACACAAAGTTATGGATTAATTTTGTTCTTGCTTAAACGTCTGTCTGACTTACCAATGAATGACAATAGAAAATGTCTTAAATGTTCCAATCATATTACTGACATCTATCTTCGCGTTCGTTGAGAACGTTTATTGAAGCCACGACCACGCTTGGGAACTTGGGAACTTGATGAGAAGGTTTATGTCTGAGCAATTCTGGACAAATTAATTTTATCTAGATAAAACGATTATATAGGTTTTGACAGATGAGATCGCTGTACATTTGAATGCGTCGTTATGGATTCTTGATCAAAAGTGAAGATTGATTTTCATGTCGGTTTGTCGGTGGTCATAGTGCGCTCAAATTTCATAAACATACACTCCAGTTCCATTCTACTCAGTTAATGAGTAGAATTGTATTCCTTTCGTATTTGCTCGTACGGAAATGATAATCAATTTTCTTAAAAAAGTAGATCGACTAAATTTTTGAGTAGATCCACTTTTACGAAAATTAGGTAACATTTCCGTGTGAGAAAAATGAGAATGGAATACAATTTTACTCAGTCACTGAGTAGAACGGAACGGGAGTGTACATAACGATCATTGAAATATATCAGATATGTGCTTACTTCAGGATAGTGTTATTACTGACGCTATGCAATGAAACACCACTTGCCTACATTAAAGCGTTTATCATAGAGACAGTCGTCAAATGCGATGTTTCTTTCTGGAGTTACCTTGTGAATATAAGATCGCTTCATCGTTTCCAATTTCATTTACAGATATCCCTATGAATTATGCCAGACTCTTGCGCGACAGTTGTACAAAATGCGCGTTTCCGTTAAATAGGTTAGGTGTTTTACGCGTACTTGTCCGTTGGATAAAATACGCACTCATTGTCTATATGCGTTTTCGCACAACTTTCGCTATCAATTTTCGAGAAATACCCAATTGATGAATGCAAATTGGAGAACGAAGTGATGATGTTTTTGACGTGTCATAGCAGTAAGGTAGAGGACGAACATTATAAAAGGCTTCCCAAATGAAATTTTTTTATCTAAATACGGCTTGATGTACAATGTGAGAAAATTTGAAAGCTATTTTACGGACACATTATCATGATGGAAGTTTTAATTTAATTTTAATGTCCCTATGTACATTTTCTTCCATCGTATATCAAGGGGTTATTTTTTAGAAGCATTTTAAAAACTACAAGGTACAGCCTCATTGGGTTGTTTGAAATGATGACGTTATTTTAGTTACTCACAGCGCTCCCATTTTAGCTTAGCCAGTTGTTAATTTAGTTACCCTATTCCTTACCGGTAGGAGCCGAATGTATGAAAATAGTGACAAGCTCGGAGTTCAAACATCGTCAACATCGTCGCTTTGAAAATATGTTGCCGTTATTTGAAAAAGTAAAAATGGATAACTATTCGCTATTCATGTCAGATTCCAGCGACGATGATTTGGACCTGACGAGTGAGAATGAGCACATTCAGGCACAGGCCATGGTAGCCGAGACTGTATGTGCGAGTAAACATGGAAGGTGCACCAGGAGACGAGCCAACATTGACTGATTGGTGCAAGAAGGAGCTCAGCGTTTGGTGGCGGATTATTTCTCGGTTAATCCGACATACAACCACGATCAGTTCCGTAGACGGTTTCGGATGTGTCGAATTCTTTTCTTGCGCATCTCTAACGACGTACAAGCGGCGAATGTTGACTTTGTGCAACGAGCAAATGCAACCGGTAAACTAGGACTAACGACACATCAGAAATGCACTGCTGCAATTCGCCAGTTAGCCTACGGCACTCCCGCAGATGCAATTGATGAATACGGTCGTATGTCAGAGTCAACTGCTCTCAACTGTCTGCTGGAATTCTGCAGTACGGTTGCAAATGTATTTGGAGGAGAATATTTGCGATCTCCGAACAGGAACGACTTAAAACGGTTGTGGGATGAAGGCCAAAGCCGCGGATTCCCAGGGATGTTGGGCTCATTAGACTGTTGCCACTGGGAGTGGAAGAACTGTCCCACTACTTGGGCTGGGCAGTACAAAGGAAAAGGGAAGAAACCTACGATTGTACTTGAAGCAGAAGCTTCTCACGATCTTTGGATTTAACATGCCTTCTCTGGTATGCCAAGGTCTACGAACGATATCAACGTTTTGGAGCGATCACCGTTATTTGCAAATCTCTACTGTGGCAGAACTCCCGCTGTAGAGTTTGAAATAAATGGACGAACATACACTGCCGGATATTACTTGACAGATGGAATTTATCCCCCCTGTCAATCCTCGTGCAAACGATTTCGTCACCGGTTGGGCAGAAACGTAAGGTAAGGTAATCATATTCTCGTTAATGTTTGAAACTCTAGAGATTTTTTTCATTGGCGCGAAACTGACAAACGTAAACAATGGCTTCTTTCACAAATTTCTCGGCATTGAAAACTCGCTTGAACGATCCTCCACGATGATTTTGTAGAGAAAGAGTCCTCCTATTTGAAAGAATTGATGGATCACGTGGATGGACAAATATGATGATGATGATGATGATGATGATGATACAAATATCACGAATAATTTACGGAACGTTTCGCCTTGACGAAAAAATCCCTAGAAATGTATTTTTAATGTTTAAAAAAATCAAAGGGGTTGTGTTTGCCACACGACCGGTTGACGTAGACTACGTTAACCCGTTTAATTAGTTTCGTAGTGTATTGTTCTAATGGGACGTTGGGTTAGCATAAATAAGTGAGAAAGTATGTTAGAACATTCTATGATTCGCTTCTTAGAAATTATTTGGCAGCCGTGGAAAGGGACGTTTGGTTTGAATGTTAGTATGACGAAAGGGCGACAATTGTGCTGCCTGTAGTGATTGTGTTGATATGATCGACCAGCTGGAGATCATTACCCATATCGCGTAATCTCGAAAATCTATCGATATATGATATAGCTTTAAGAGTTCACACTGTTTCAGTTATTTTTAAATGTTGATTTGACCTCTACCCTTGCCGTAAGGCCTAGTCTGATCAAAATAGCGTTGACGTTTGCCCTCAAAGATCGTTAGACCAGCATTAGATAGTAAGTATGTTAGCAAAAATCTATTGTACATTCTTTAGAAAGCATTTGAGAAGTATTTGCGCTTTGTCAAGTTGGTTTACCATTTGATTTTATTTCCCACCTCGAGTTTAAGGCCCCTCTCTAGCTTTCCGACCAGTAGTTAGCAACGCATTACCTCTGGTTGCTTCCAGTTTCGCCCGATAACCTCGAGTTCGCTCGGCATTGGTACATGGTCAATTCGGAGGATTTTTCTAATTTTCGATCTTAACGCGCTTCCGAAATTTGCGCAAACCGTTGGCATCGAAACGAATAGGCATTGCACTTATTCACCCTTTCACAGTTTCTCAAAACTTATTTCTTCCTAGAAGTAAAACGCGATCCAACGCAAATCGTTAACACAACAGAATAACTATTCATAACAGTACTCATTGAATGCATTTTCGAGAATCAAAACATTGTCTATGATAGGGAATTTCTTGAAACATGCTAGAACGCAACATTCTTTAAAATTTTCATACACCGATTGATGAATATGTATGCGAAATATATTAATCTCTTATTTGTACAACTTTATATACCTGAGTAAATTAGAATGGCAATCGTATAAATTTCTTGATTAGAGCAGTCTCAAAAATAAATCAATCAAGAAACAATCGAATTCTTAGCGTCCGATGTTTCAAACTTTCGTGACGGTAGCCATTTGTAAATTATACAAAATGTTCAAGGTATGCAACAAAGGGAAAACTAATATTGTTTTAGCCACCGCTGTCAGCCAATCGGTAAGAACCAAACATTCAAATCAAACAAACTCTCTCAAAATTAAATTGGTCGTCCTGAAAAGGACGGATTTGAAATGGTCCGCATTTGAATTAAAATCCTCTATGCGTCTTATCAAAAGATGTCTACCAAATATCACACACACATAAGCACCTTATTTCGCTCCTCGTGGTTGCACCCACCAGCTGGCTACACATTAAATCACACATTATCACACACACACACACACACACACACACACACACACACACACACACACACACACACACAAGCACCTTATTTCGCTCTTAGTAGTAGCACCCACCGGCTGGCTACAAAGACATTATTTGCCAAAGCAACCGACTGCCTAGCACACCACAGCATAATGTAAGGCTGCCTAGCAACGGTTGCCTAGCTAACGGCTTGGTAACAACAGACTGCAGTGCAATCAGCTACCTGACCAATTGGTAGGTCGCCAGTGCACTTTCTATGGTGCTTGCCACAGCCAGCTGCCAAATCCAAATGGGCGTCTTGCCGCTCCGCTGAATGAAGCTAGTGCACCCTCCAAGGTACATGCAATCGCCAGGCGCCAGCTGCCAATCCATACTGGCTCGATGCCCCGCACAGCTCCAGTACATCAACACGAATGAGTAAATTTGCTTTAACTTAATTTGTTTTTTATTTCAATTCTTCGTGTTACATACTATTTTATAATTTTAAGAGTTTTAGCCCAATGGGCTCTTCAGCTATGTTTAATGTTTTATGTGTTTTATGTGTTAAGTGTGTTTTGTGTTTTAATTAATTTTTCAGTTCAGCCCTTGGGGCATTGTTTGTTAAAATTTGATAACCTACCTAATCTACAACTAAAAACTACAATTTGAAAATCCTAGGGGTGGGGAACCAGATTCCGGATGATCTGGTGATCCGATGTCAGGCAGCGTGCCCTGTACCGATTGATAGACTCACTAAAGCGATCGTAGAGCATTTTTATCTCGGCCAGACGGTGGACCTCAGATGTTCTTGTCCTCGGAGGGGTGTTCAGGATCATCCTGAGGAACTTATTTTGAACGCGCTGAAGCTTCAGGTGATGTGTTTTTGCGCAACTCTCCCAGATTGGCATGCCGTACTCGATGACTGGAAGTATGATTTGCTTGTAGACAGCAAGCTTGTTTTTCAGGGATAATGTAGACCTTCTGTTGATCAATGGGTACAGTAGCTTCAACAGAACGTTACACTTTGTGACAGTTTTGTCAACCTGTTCCCTGAAAATAAGCTTGCTGTCTATGGTGACGCCAAGATAGACAGCTGATTTGGCCCATTCCACCGTTGTGTTATTTAGGCTAATTTTACAATCCTCAGGTGGAACAAGTTTGGGAGAATTGGAGTGTGGGAATAGGATGACCTGGGTCTTTGCTGCGTTAATACAGATCTTCCATTCGGTGAAGTATTCTGACAGAACATTCAGGCTTCGCTGCAGTTTCGCTGTAAGCGCTCTTGTTACCCTACCATTGTGGACGACTGCGGTATCATCGGCGAACAACGACAGAGATCCATTTTCAGGGAGCGGGGGTATGTCCGAGGTGAATAGGTTAAACAGAAGTGGACCTAGTATACTTCCCTGCGGAACACCGGCGGAGATCTCCTGTGCATCGGAAACTGCACCTTGTAGCGAAACACGGAATGTCCTGTTCGACAGGTAATTTTTAATTATCTTCACCAAGAAGATGGGAAGATTGTATTGTTTTAGCTTGTACACCAGGCCATCGTGCCACACATTATCGAAGGCCTTCTCGATATCGAGAAGTGCCATGGCAGATGATTTCGCCACAGACTTGTTCCGCCTGAGGATGTTGGTTACTCGGTTAAGTTGGTGCACTGTTGAGCGACCACGTCGGAAACCGAACTGCTCGTCGAGCAAGATGTTAAGCTCGTCGGCAGACGAGAGAAGCCGACGGTGGATCGCTTTCTCAAACAGTTTTGATACTCCTGAGAGAAGGCTGATGGGCCTATAGCTCTTGGAACATGAAGGATCTTTCCCAGGTTTCTGGATGGGGATGACTTTGGCTGACTTCCAACACGAGGGGAAGTAGCCAAGTCGGAGGCATTGGTTGAAAACCATCGCCAGATGGTTATAGAACTGGGAGCTCAATTGCTTGAGCTCCAAGTTCAAGATGTTATCGAAACCTGGGGCTTTCATGTTCTTTGAGCCTTTGATATATGTCAACAATTCGTCAGCTGTGATCTCCAACTCCTCTGTGAAATCGTTGGAGCTTAGATGGATGTTAGTAATAAGCGCGCTAACGGCAGCTTCGTGTGGACTGACGATGTTTTGTCCGAGGTTGTGGGAGCTGACGAAGTGTTGACTTATCTCAGCAGCCTTCTCTGCAGGAGTTATCAAGCGATCCTTAGAGCCATTGCTGTCTAGTGGGATCAACGGTGGAATGGGCCTTGGCTTAGTTTTTAAAATTTTTGTCAACTTCCAGAACGGCTTTGCACAATCTGGAAGAGAGCGGATCTTGTCGGCAAAATTGTTATTCTTGAGGTCCACCATTCTGGCCTTGATAATTTTTGTCACTCGATTACAGTGACTTTTCAGCGTTGGCAAACCAGTTCGCTGGTATTGCCTTCGAATGGCGTTTCGCAATTGTATTAAATCTTTAGTGGGTCTATCAATGGGTACAGAGTTGCTCACCTGATCAATCACCGGTACATGTTGCTCCCGGGCCTGGGAGATCGCTTGCTCGATGCTCTGCAGTTGGCGTTCGATGTCATCAACCGAATCAAGGTGCATGTCGAAATCGATGTTGTCGTCAACGTGTTGTCGGAACCTTTCCCAACTGGCGCGATGGTAGTTTCGTCTGGTGATTCGATGCCGGTTGACCGAGGAGCCAACTTCGGCCACCACCGGATAGTGGTCCGAGCTGAGCTCCTGGTGTACGATCGGCTGGGCGATGTTGTTCCCCATGTTGGTGAGGAAGATGTCGATTGTCGAATGTACCCCGGATCTGCTCAACCGGGTGGGAGTATCCGGGCCCAGGACGGTGTAATGTCCCTCTTCCAGGTCTTCCTGCAAAATTATTCCGTTCCGATTCCGCCGGGTGTTCCCCCAGGTTTCGTGTTTCGCATTCATGTCGCCGGCGATGATAAACTGCCCCTGCCTCCGAGTTAGCTTACGGATGTCGTTTCGTAGGGCCGTTGTTGTTCCGTTGGTGGTACTGGCTTGCTTGGGACAGTAGGCCGCGATGATGGTGATAGGGCCGACGGTAGTTTCGACCTCGACTCCGATGGCTTCGATAGACTGCAGCTGGAAGCTCGGAAGCAGATGACAGTTGATGTTGTAGCGCAGGGCGATCGCAACTCCTCCTCCACTAGAGCCGCTACGATCAAGTCGCACAATCCGATAACCAGGAATGGAGACGCTAAGTTCGGGCTTGAGGTGCGTTTCCGTGACGATGGCGATGTCGATGTCTTTCCCGTTAAGGAAGTCACCGAGCTCAATTATTTTGTTCCGGATGGAACAAGCATTCCAATTAAGAATGTTGATGGTGCGTTTACGGTCCATACTTGAAAATAAATGTCATCGTCACGGATGTGGCGGCTTTGAGCTGTTCCTCCTTGGAGCGGCAGGAACGTAGTTGGCGATAGAGTTCTTGCACGAACTCCACCATTTGCTCCGAGTCGTAGAGCTGTCCATCGACGGGTGGTTGCGTGGAGGTACTGCGACTCGGATTGCCCCAGCCTGGAGGAGGAGTCGGGTTGGGGGCGGCGGCGGCTGCCGCGAAACGATGATGAACGGAAGCTGACGGGCGGTTTGCTTGGCGGTGATTTAATGGGATCGGCGGTAGGTTTGGCACCTGATACCGAAGTGACGGGAAATTCTCCTCGTTCATCGGAGGTGGCAGACGGCGTTGGCCAGGCCGGGATTTGGTGGATGACTTCTTGCGGATCGCCAAAAATTCAGCACGTTTTGGGCAGGCTCGATTGCTGCTCTCATGGTTTGCGCCACAATTTGCGCACTTCAGTAGCGCACCTTCTTCCATCGGGGCACAATCGTTGGTACTGTGGGCTCCGGCACACTTGTCACATCGCGGTTTCATGTGGCAGTTACGCGTTCCGTGGCCGAACGCAAGGCAGTTGCCACACTGCGTCACGTCGTGCTGTCTCGGACGATACCGGTCCCACTCGACGATAATGTTGAAAAGGGCCCGTGTTTTTATCAGTTCCGCCATCGTGACGGATCCCTTCTCAAGGTGGACCAGATAGAGTTGGTCCCGGTAGTTTCCATGTTGCTGGCGCCTGATGGGAAACACCTTCTGAGGCTTTAGTGCCGCCGCTTGCAGCTCTGCGAAGATTGACTCCGGAGTGAGTTCTGGAAGGCCACGCAGAATCACCTTCATTGGCTTGCTTCCGGGCGCGTCGTGCGTGTAGAATTCGTGCTGCTTGGCGACTAGGTGAGTGCCAACAGCACGGTAGTCAACCTCCGTTGAGCACATAATTTTGGTGCCCGTACTGCAAAGCTTGTACAGCGGATTCACTTTAATCGCTGCAAGCTCCGTCCTAAGGGCAGCGATGTCTCTTGACGTGGTGAAAAGCGGCGGGATTTTCACTTTCTTCGGTACCTCCTGTACCGGGAGCGCAGCAAACCGATTGCTCGCTAGTAATCGGGCGTTGGGATCCGATGAATCGGCATCGTCATTCCGTTGCCGCTTGCTGCTGCTTGGTTTCGGTATGGCTTCAGGAGCTGATGTCGCTGGCGTGGATGTCACCACGTGTTGATTTTTTCGACCCATTGCCACGGCAACAGGTCGAGTGGAAAAAATTTCACAACCTTGCAACACTTTCTTCTGGCTTGCTACCGCTAATAACTTAGCAAGCGCTGGCGATAGATCACGAACCGGACGCGCAATCGCGAGAAATCGGACGAGGGTGGGGGAAAACGGGAAAAACTTTTTTACGAGAGAGCGAAAAACACGACCGTACGTGTCGCTTGTTCGAACTGGAATGATGATGAGTAAATTTGCGAAGGTGTACCCGTTTTATATCGTTCACTGCTGCATATGAGACCTCCCTTGCTTAAATTTGAAATCTGTGATAGGAAAATACTGTGCATTTAGTAAATTTACTCTGAAAAATCGGCATTATAAGACATCACCTTATATTTTGGTTATTTTCAATAGCTTGAAATTGTTAACGGATAATGTTTGATAGTTGAATTGATACGCGGGAAAATTTCCAACCGATTGATGTAAACATCTTGAAAATCTATTGAGCATTTATTAAGTTATTAGCGTTTAATTTGTAACGATATTTCGTGACGGTCGCTTATTTTTAGATTTTCAATTGACACCCTACCCTTGCCGTAAGACGTAGTCTACGTCAAAAGGGATGATTGATTCTTGTCTTGTTGTCACGGGCGGCTTTTTCCCGCCAACTCATAGGCTTCAGCAGCCATGTTTCTCGCAGCGAGGTTGACGGGAACATCGGCACCAACAGCCAACTGCACCAACGCCTCTCTGGGCAGCGACTGCTCGCCGCCACCTACTGCGATCTTACAGCCACTGCACAGCATAACGACTGTCGTAAGACTGAATCAAAATGAGTGCCATGGAAGAACTTGAACTCGACGTAGCAGATGCTTCAATCGAACTGGAAACCATTGCTTTTGACAACGAATCGGAATTGCTGCTTGGACAACAAGAGGTTCTTCTCTGGAATAAGGATAAATTCTTGGAGATCGCTTCAGTACAAACCAAGGTTCCTTGGTCAATAATCTATGACGAACACGACAAAGAACTCGCATTCCCAGCCGTATACTTTGGTCATCCACGGGAGTTCAAGTCTGATGTACGCGTTACGTACTTCATGATTGACTGCAGTGAAACTCGACGTCAGGACAAACGTGGAGCAAAACCAAGGCGTCAACTCATGGAGCAATGCATAGATCGAAATCTATCGTTCCTGAAGTCGATACCAAACTCAGTCCAGTATTCGCAGCAGCGGAAGAAAGATTTGTTTGCCATGATGCGACAATTGGGCAAACCCACTATGTTCCTTACATTGACGCCAGTGAAATGAAGTGGCCTCACTTGTTGAAGATCCTGCATCGACTGTCAGAGGGATACAGTGGCAACGATCTAACCGATCCTACCAATCAACTGACTACGCTGCAAAAAGCAACACTAGTGAATGAAGACCCGGTCACGTGTTGTATCTACTTTAACAAGCTTGTAGACACGATCATGACTTTGCTGATGGCACACAGATACAGCTCTTTTGGGAAATATTACGTTGTTGATTATTTCAAGCGCATAAAATTTCAGCATCGTGGCAGTCATCACGCACACATATTGTTGTGGCTAAGCAATGATCCTCAAGAAGCAATCGGTGAAAACATGCCTGAAACCGTAAAACTGATTACAGATCCCTGTTCTGTTGGCGTCAGAGATTTGCCGGATACTTAACGGTAACCAAGTTCACATAGGAAAACAAAGTATCGTTATATGCTAAGTAATATTTGATTTTTCAGGTTCATAAACATACATTCACCTGCTTCAAAAGGAACGAAAACCATACCCGAATTCTGATTACAATTGCATCTGATGACGGTCGCCCAAATCAACTCAATAGAAAGGCCCAGAAAATGCGAGAGGCTTTAGATACGAAGACATATGATACACTTGAGTCATTCCTTTTGGACTATGGTTGCACAACTGACTACTATCTTGACGTCATTCGTGCGTCAATCTGTCGTTCAATAGTCAACATTCATGGCTGCTTAGGAGACGTTCGGTACTGAAATATGAAGTCTGTGCTAGGAAAGTACTGTGTATTTGGTAAATTAACGCTGAAAAATCGTCATTATAAGACATCATCTTGGAATTACGTTATTTTCTATAGCTTTATGTTAAGAATCAATCAATTTTAGTATAAAATTGATGCGTAAAAATATTCCAGATAGATTGGTGCAAAGATTTTGAAAATCGATCATGAAGTGAATTAATAATTAACGTTCAAAACCTAAGAACTTTTTTGTGACGCTCCAAATTCTCGTACTCACAACGTGTGCCCCTGTGTTGAAAACAAAGACGTAGTCTTACGTCAAAAACACAGTAAAATTACGATGGATTAGTTATCGGGACAAATTCAAACCAATTGAATTAATGCTTTATCTCTTCTCATTGTTCAAATCTGGGAAATGAGAGAGCGGACTTGCTTGAAAAGGTGCGTGCTATGGAAGGTGCTATTTATAATCGGCGAGTTGTCTTCACTGAATTTTTAGCAATTTTTCGTTATCGGTCACTCGTCAGCTAACAGCATAAATGAAGTACAGCAGATTTGGGGCGATGGCAATGTCCAATCATCCCAAAGGCGTCGAAGAAAATTTGGTTTGGGGGTATGGATGTAGGCCGAGACTTCATTCGTGTGATGTCTCCCCTCAAGTCTAATCGTTATTCTTTGACGCTCATTTACACCAGGTTGGGCTAAGCGACAGCAATCCCGTGATTGTGGACAAGGTTACCAGTACGCAGATCACATAAGGGGCTGTTCATAAACCAACATAAATAAGTTTAGTTATGCAGATGTACTTTTCATGCGATTCGAATCAAGGTTAACTTATGATGCCAAAGATCTATTTGATGTTTTGAGTTAGGACATGTTTGTTTACATCTGACATCTTGCGTGTTTGCATATTATGTTGTATAAATGTAGCTACACAAGTCTTCCATATTTTAAGAAACAAACATATTCATGAAATGTCAAATGCCAACACAACTAGTCAGGTATGTCTTGTTTGCGTCGTATTAGATGTCGAATGACCATTTGTGTACTTTTAAATAAGACTTAAATCTATCAAATATCTATTTATATCACATGCATGTTTACCGCTAAAACATTCAAGAACCTTTTTCAGTTTTGAAAGTATGATGACAAAAATAATATTGATGTAGCCTATTCCTTGTACGATCGAACAAGCAAAAACTGAAATGTAATCGACCGATCATCAAAGTATAGCAAATCCTTTCAATTTAAACGCTTACTTTCCTACTCCTGAATTCTTTTATGATAAAATTAGTAACTAAAGGGTTTTTTGATAAAAATTTGGTCGACCTAAACTTGACGCATTTCCATTCATCGTGCAATAAAAAATTTTGAACACCCCTCATTTTGATGATGTGTGCGTGTAGCATCATGCCTTTATTTTGATTTTGAGATTAGCACTTCCGTTATCAAAATGTCGTCAAGCGAATAGAAGCAACTCATCAAAATTTTGCGCGTGCATGGCGAAAATCCAAACTACTCTCACGCCAAGTTGGCGAAATTGTTAAATGTGGCTGAATCAACTGTTACCAACGTATTAAAAGTGTTCGGTGAACGTTTGTCGACAGCCAGGAAAGCTGGAAATCGAAAGCCGGAGACCACAGCGACAACAAAAAGAGTTGCCCGCTGTTTCGAGCGGAACCCCAACCTCTCCGTCCATGATGTCACAAAGAAGCTGGGAGTGGCACCTTTAACCGTGGATAGAGTTATAACACAAGCTGGACTGTCGACTTACAAGAAAGTGGTGACTCCAAATCGCGGCGGTAATTAAAACACTTCGGCCAAAGCACGATCGCGAAAGTTGTACACGACGATGCTGACGCAGTTTGATTGCGTGGTACAGGACGATGAAGCATACGTCAAGGCAGACTTTAAACAGCTTCATGGACAGGAATTTTATACGGCAACTGGACGGGGAATTGTGGCAAATATTTTCAAGCACATTAAACTGAGCGAGTGCCTACGAAAATGTCTACTGCGTTTCCTGAAGCGACACAATTGTTCCGTTCTATTTTGGCCGGATTTGACATCTTGCCATTACGGAAAAAAGGCCATGGAGTGGTATGCTACCAACAACGTTCAAGTGGTGCTCAAGGACAAGAACCCTCCCAACACGCCAGAGCTTCACCCAATCGAACAATATTGGGCCATCGCCAAGCGGAACCTTAAGAAAACTCAAGAAGCTGTTGTGAGTAGTGATTTCTGATTTTCTGAATTAATCGATTAACGATTGATCACGTTGGTGTTGTAGAGTTAATCGATTAGTTCGATTAATCGTCCACAATTAATCGATTAGCTTAAGTAATTCGATTAGTTTTCAACATTTTCAAATTGCGGAATAAGTGAATAATTAATACTTTACTGATCATTTGAAACACTCTTTTAATTATTTTTTAATATAATATACAGATAAAAAGAACAATTGATTTTTTTTTGCGTTATCTAATGCACATAGAGGGAATGCTAGATTTGGCAGAATATAATGGGATGTTTCATGTAAATCTCAGCCACATAACGCCTGAATCTAGCCTGTTGTATGAAAGATTGCAAACATTGTTGAATGGCGTAGATAGTGATAGTGATAGCTTTAATTATTTTATTTTTACTTATTTATTTTTGTGTCTTGACTGTAATCGTTTCTTAGTGTAATTTTTTTCTATTTAACATCATTCGGACCTAAACTTGGTCTGTTGATGTCTACTTCAAATAAACAAAATGAAATGAATTCTGGCAATAACTTATGGGCAAACTACATATTTTGCATCGTACTTTTTTTTCATTTACCTCGTCGAAATACACCCATGCCGGGCTCATCTTGGATTCGTTGGAACATGATGCCATCACTCAGCCAAATAAATTTCATCAGGTTCAACTGAATTCCATAAGCTTCAACTAATGAACGATGCTTTTGAATTTCATAAGGTTGACTTATGAACGGATTTTGTTTCACACGACGCTGTTCTTGTACGCCTTTAAGCATTCCTGTTTATAAGTGTTGATATATACAAGTCACTGGACCCATAACCCCCTCGTTCAAGGTTTCGGCTGGATATATTTAATTTTGCAACATCATTACATTTCATAAGGTAAAGTTATGAAACTCATACTGATTTCTTATAGCAAGTATACATAATGCAATTTTATGAATATCGAAACTTTATTTCGCTGAGTGATTCTTGAAGCTGAAAGAACCATTTAACCATTTTTTAGGTCTTTCGCCATGTTATCTATATATTAGTCTCATTTGGATAGTAATCTAACCTATAATAGGATTGATACTCATTGATTAATTCGGCACAGTCGCACAAAAATGTTTAAATACTCAGAAACAAACACCAGATTGAAAAACTACAAACGCGGCAGAATAAAAACCGACTGGAAAAATAGCTTTCCGTTGTTCGATTCGAGCGTCTAATATATAGTTTGACATTAAGAGAATTTCATTTAATTTTGTTCCGGATTCCACTGAGTGAGTGGTAAACGAATAAACCACCCATGATTGCATATGTGACCCTGTGAAATTGGCACAGGTAAAAAAAAACCGAAAACAAAAATATTCATTAATTATGTTTTATTTTATTTTTAATAATCGAGTGGTTAATCGAAGCAAATTAATCGAGTATCTCGATTACTGAGTTTCAGCTAATCGATTAAAAATTACTCGATTATTTGAGCAATTAATCGATTAATCGATTAATCGATACATATTCAGACGTCCCTAGTTGTGAGCGAGAAACAGTTCAAGGCAAACTGGCGTTCTGTGGCGACTAAAGTGGACAAGAAGACTGTACAAAATCTTATGGCAGGTGTTAAACGATGTAACGCGGTGCGTTTATTTGGACCAATTTTGTATAAATGTAAATATGTAAATACTACATTTGTAGTTCAAGGTAGTGTAGATAGTAGATTATGTGTTTCAAATTAGATTTTCGTTTCTAATTGGATTTTTGTTTTGAGTCGTGTTATTCATTGTACATTTGTAGGGTTTATTATTGCATGATAGGTGGAAGCTTTTTTATAGCACGCTAAGATGAAAGTTTGTTTTTATGGGAGGCTACATATGCGAAAGAGATGGATATCAAATGAACACCTGAAAACAATATAATGGCTAAGCCGAACATCATTTCTCGCGTCCGATTCAATTTCTTTGATTCCGTGGTTTCTTGGGCAATGGAGGTTTTAATCCCGGCCATTACATTAGCGAATCGGCTGGAAAACAGTTGTGTTTGATGCGGTTTTTAAGTGTTCCAAGTGTTTAGTCAAAGGTGACTTGTTTAAATAATGGCATGAGCCAGTTCATAGATGTAACTTTTTTTGTATATTCAGTTTTTAGAGTGCTTTTGTGTAGCATATGCGTTACAAATAACTGTTAAAATCGATTTAAAATTGTGAATACGTACAAAAAGGAAATGTTACTAAATGTTTAATTTCGGGTGATTCTTGATTTTAATTATGTCATTTCGCGTTGGACAGCTCGTTCGACGGGCTTTTTGTATTGTAAGGGCTGGATGAGTATTCCTCGTTCGGCGATCGTGGACGCTGAACGATTTGATTTGAGCGATTTGGTGAACGTCGTCTGCAAGAACGCCAGACTCGTGCGCCCTGCAAAGGCCCGCCTGATCAGGTAGCTAAACGGAGGAGAGTGAAGTTCGCTCGAAAAACTAGCGAAGTTATTCCGACGATCACCAATAATCCGTCGTGTTTCCACCCTACGTTACAATCCTTGTGGAACAGATACCGAGAGTGCGGTTTCAGTGATCCGTTGTCAAGTGTCGGACACTGAACCGGACCTTACCCAAGATATATAGTAGTCTTCCTTAACCCCGCTCGATCATAGCGGAAAGGTGCGCGAAGCCGGGTCGCTTGGGAAAGGGGACTCCTGTATTGAAGGAGACGGTCAATTCCGGACGTTCTCGACAACATATAAATCGGAAGCCTTCCATCCAGCCACCACTCTCTCCGCAACTCTAGTTTCGGCCATATTGCGCACGGGTCTAGGTACACCGCGACACGCCATTTGTGTGGTCAAGCGTCGCCATTTCGGAACCGTCACCATTTCGGAACCGTCGTCATTCCTGAACCGCCATCACCGCTTCAAATTATCGTCGCTTCGTTCCGTCATCAGCATTGCTTCGTTTGTCACCGCCATCACCGTCATCAGAAAAAACCTGCGCAGGTATGTCCGTACAAAGTTTTCATGGCCATGATTAGTTAAATAATTTGTAGCTTTAGAACAAGTTCTGTCCAACACAAGTGAAGCTTGTAAATAGATGTTAAATAGATTGAGATTGGAGTTTTTTGTTTAGTTTCCGTTTTTTATTTACGTTTCGTCCTTTAGCTGGCTCATTCGTCATTTTCAATATTGCGTTCGTCTATTCAAATCAAGCACATTCGTTTGGAAACAGGTTCGTTGGTTGGTTCTGGCTTTAAAGTCTAAAGAGACTACGGAAATTATATAACTTGAATGGATTGGTGGAATTTTCGATAATTTTATCGGCAAAAGGTGTTCATTTGAGGTTTCAGCAGCATATCCCAAGTAACATTGCCAAAACCATCCAGCTTTATTAAGTTTTATTAAAGTTTTATGAAAGCCACTAGAAATCAATTCGGCTGTGTTATGGCAGCAAGAGATGCCAATAGGTTTCAGATTTTAGTCAGGTTTATAAGAACCTACACAGCTCCTTTACAACGATCTTAAACCCTTGACTTCTAAAATTCCTTTTACTCCTATCAAAGGTTTTATTTTGACTTTATTCACTCATAAAATGCTGTTTTGAAATGCCGTTTTAGGACTCATTCATATTATCTTATTATGGTCAGTTGAAAAAGCATTTTAAAACCATTTTGCCTCCAGTAAATGCATTAAACGGCTAACTGGCATTGAGGAAAGCTACCAAGCGACCAGATAGTTCTATAGTAGCGATTGCTAAGATAAATTGGCTTTTTTGGCAAAACTGTGATTTATTACAATCGCCATATTGAAATATATGACATAATTGAAATGTGAAAAAATAAATACACCAAATTTTAAATGTAATACAATTGAACTGTAGATCTGAGACAAACTTCGGTATTCGTTTAGATAACCTTATTGAATTCTATCAATTTTCAGGAGTTTCATGATTAATTTACGAATATATTTCTTTCAATTTTGTTTTTGTTGTTGTAAACTCGCATAATTTCCAAGGCGCATTAATTTTCAGCTCTTATCGTGCCAATATTCACCATAAAATTTAATGCGCATATGATTTGGAGCATGATACGCTATAAAACAAACTCAATTTCTTTTGTATATTTTGCTTTCAATCATAATTTCCCGCAACAGTAGAACCAACCACGATATCGCCGTAAAGTTTGACAGCTGTGGCCATTCAGCCCTATGCTGGTTTTGATGGCGGCCAATAAGTTTTATGATGGTTCTCAAGTGGTCATAACAGCTTTCACTAGAACATTTTCAAAATCTTTATGGTCTTAGAAAGGTTTTATTAATTTGTTTTCACAACCGTCTATAGAGTGGGCCACTTTGTACACATTTCGTCTTTAAAGATGCATAGAGGAGGTGTTGGTGGATAAAACAGTTTTGAATGTAGTGTCATCAACAAAGCCGGGAGGAGTGCTATACGGCTGGAATAGAACTGAAATTGTTACTTTGGATGTGCGTTTGAAGTAGGGTTTTCCTAAAGTACCGTTCGGGTGGTTCCTCTGAGAAACCAGTTTCAAAATTAGTCGGGCATATTCAACACGATCGGTGGTCTCCCTTAATGGGAGTGGCGCTTAAGCCATCGCGTTTGACTGAGATTCAGCACCCTTCCCCCTCACGGTTACAACGAAAGACCCGGCAATTCGCATTCGGTAATTCGACTCACACACATTACTGTTTGACCAAATTCGGAACACCCTTTATGTCCCCTATCACATTGGCACTGGTTCAAATAATGTTGATGAATGGATTTTAATTGTTCAATTTCTCACATGTTGAAATGGTCGAGTGGTCGAATCTAGTAAGCTTAGAGTTTATGGTTCAAACCTTGTTCATGAATACCTTGTTGAAACCCAACAATAATTTGTTTTACTGAAGCCCAAGATTGGTTTGTTTATTACCATTGTCGAACTTAAATTATGTTTCATTGGCTCCACCTTCTGTGCTAATTCAATTCTATAGTAGAATTCTATAAAGTTTTAAATCACCGGAATGGCAATATTATTATTTGTCACATTAAAGCAAAAATGCATACAGCTAAACATTTCGTGTTACTTAGGAACACAGGTGAGCAACTTCTTAACAATTGATTGTCTCACTAAAAATTTGATCCGTCTACAAAACAACACTCGCAGACAATATCAACGTACTGGTCTGCCTGCTTCAAAAGCAAACTGCAATCGCTTGAATAAAATAATCAAGGCCAGAATGGTGGATCTCAGAAACAATAATTTTGCCAACAAAATTCGTGTCCTCCCAGATTGTGCACAGCCGTTCTGGAAATTAACAAAACATTTAAAAACCAAGCCTAAGCCCATTCCGCCGTTGATCCCACTAGACAACAATGACGCTAAGGATCGTTTGATTACTCCCGCTGAGAAGGCTGCTGAGATAGGTCGACATTTTGTCAGCTCCCACAATCTTGGTCAGAACATCATCAGTCCTCAGCTACCGTTAACAAGCATGCAAATAACATCCATCTATGTCCCAATGACTTTTCAGAGGAACTAGAAATCACAGCTGACGAACTGTCGACCTATATCAAAGCGTCGAAGAACATGAAGGCCCCAGGTTTCGACAAAATCCTGAATTTGGAACTCAAGCACTTGAGTCTCCGATTCTACGAACATCATTGCCACACCGTAGTTTCATGTGGCAGTTTCAGGTTCTATGGCCGAACACAGGGCAGTTGCCACACTGCGTCACGTCGTGTTGCCTCGGGCGACACCGGTCCCACTCGACAATGACGTTGAAGAGGGCCCGTGTTTTCAACAGGTCCGCCATCGTGACGGAACCCTTCTCCAGGTGGACCAGATAGAGTTGGTCCCGATGATCGCCCTGTTGCTGTCGTCTGATGGGGAACACCTTCAGTGGTTTCAGAGCGCACCGCTTGTTTCCGGGTGTGTCGTGAGTGTAAAACTCGTGTTCCTTGGCGACTAGGTGAGCGCCAACAGCACGGTAGTCCGCCTCCGTCGAGCACATAATCTTTGTGCCCGTACTGCACAGCTTGTACAGCGGATTAACTTTAATTGCTGCCAGCTCCGTCCTGGGGGCAGCGATGTTTCTTGACGTGATGAATAGCGGCGGAATCTTCACCTTTTTCGGTATCTCCTGTACCGGGAGCGTACCAAACCGATTGCTCGCTAGTAGTCGGGCGTTGGGGTCCAATGGTCCGGTGTCGTCATGCCGCAGACGATTGCTGCTGCTTGGTTTCGGTATGGCTTCAGTAGCTGATGTCGCTGGCGTGGATGTCACCGCGTGTTGATTTTTTCGACCCATTGCCACGGCAACAGGTCGCATGGAAAAGCTTGCACAACTTTGCAGCGCTTCCTTCTGGCTTGCTATCGCTAATAAATTAACAAGCACAGGCGATAGATCACGAACCGGATGCGCAATCGCGAGAAATTGGACGACAAGGAAAAACGGAAAAAAGGGTTTTACGAGAGAGCGAAAACACGACCGTACGTGTCGCTTATTTGAACTGGAATGTGATGTATTACTGTATATTAAACATTTTTTTTTTTTTTTTGAGGTGTGTGAGATAAAAAAGTTGTGATTTGATGAAGTTTGTCAGAAGTAGATAATTTATCATCTCCATGCGAAGCGCTAGGAGTGGACGGTAATTTATTGCTAGAACGAAATAGACATGAAGAGAAAGTGTATTGATAGTTCCGTCTAGGGCAACGGCAGGCTTTGAAAATTGAAAGATCAAGTTTGAAAACGAGCGGAGGGCATTATTGAACGGTAGTATCCGATCAGGCACATAACCCTTTACCATACTACCCCATGCAGGATAGGCAAGAGGAGGAAATCCCCTTGACTGACTGTGCATTTGCTAAATTTACTTTGAAAAATTGGCATTATAAGACATCACCTTATATTTGCGTTAATTTCAATAGTTGTATGTTAAAAATAAATAGTTTTATATATGGAAAGGAAGTAGAAAAGGTTCGGGTGGTGGGGGAAAATTTTGGAAAAGGGGAAAGTTATTTTAAGGTAAAACAGGGTTTTGGGGGGTTAATTTTGGCGGGGCCGGTGAAAAAAAAAAAGGAAAAAAGGGGGGGGTGGGGGGGGGGGGGAAAAAAACGGGGGGGGTCGGGAAGGGGGGGGGGGGGAGGGGGGGGGGAAAGGGAGGGGAGGGGGGGGGGGGGGGGGGGGGGGGGGAAAGAAAGGGGGGGGGGTGGGGGGGGGGGGGGGGGGGGCGGGGGGGGGGGCGGGGGGGGGGGGGGGTGGAAAAAACGAAAGGGTGAGTTATGTCAGTGACATAACTGCTAAGTTGACGTAGGACTGCTTGTTGATGTGAAGAAATTGATGTCATCGAATTAATAAATTTCTACTATATTTTATTCAGTCTATAGAACCATGAAACCCTATGCTACTGGTGTGTGAGGCTCCGGTTCTTCTTCCGCAATTGGTTCTCCACAAAAATTGATAGAAACTGCAGTTCGGCTCGAATTTACTGTTAATGATATTTTGTTTGTTAAATCAGCGCCAACATTAAATTAAGGCGAATTTGCTTTTGTAAACAATGGCTTTCGTATTCATTTGCTCTTGAACAAAAGGTCACAAATACAAATACAAATTAAGCACTCTTTAAGGAAGATCAGCTTATTTCTATCCGCTGATTAATTCAATTTGAAGGAATTGTATTCAACTTCCGATAAATTAGCAGACAAAGTGTTTGTTTACAAAAACAGATTCGCCCTAATCAAATGTTGGCGCTGAAATGTCCAACGTTCTTGTAAGTGTGACATGGATTCGGTGTTTATGGAGGAAACATGGTTCGTGATTGAAATGTTCTTCACAGTCTTCTTGGGCTGCATGACAGCTTGAGTGTTTGTCGGCACGTGATACTACGATAAAAATAGGCATTTGCACCGCCTTCAACTCGAGATTGTACAGACTGAATATTGAACATACACTCAAAAGTTGAAAAGGTGGCAAAAAAGTGCAATTGCAGTTTTGCAATCATATCCTGAGAAATCCGCATGATTCAGAAAAGGCTATTTTGCCCATTTTGATCCACAATGCGTTTTATGGTACAAATGCAAGTGTGTGCAAGCGACTGGCAAGCAAATATAGCTCGAAACAAATTTATCGCTGTAGGATCCTTATTCAATCATCACCAACATATCAATATACAATATGGATGAGTCCATATCACAAAATGCCGCAACGCTATTGGCCACTGTTGTATTGCCGCCGCCAAGTGTTCTATTTTTGTCCTCGCTGATCATCGACAAAGCGCTTTGGTTAATAAACAATGCCATGCAAGTTTGTTAGCGACCGGTTGTACATAGCTTGGTGGAAAATATATCCATTTGCATCATTGCTGTACCATGAATTCCTCGCCAAAAAAACTACTTGTAGGGTTTATATTCCCCATCCTTTAGTTTATCGAAGTGGCTAAATGGTTGCTAACAAAAGCCGCCGCGCTGACGTTCGCGGTTCGTATCCTGATCTCGTATCTGTATATTATATTTTGGTGAGCCATCTGACTTTCGGGACACACATCTCTTACTCATCAACTAAATATCACTGCGCACAACCTCACGCACACGTTCAATTTTTCATCGCAGTTTTTGTTACTATTTTGCCCACAACTAATGCTAGATTTTTCATCCAAGTTACGATCAATAGCAAGAATGGAACAAAATCAAGCGAAATTGTCTTACAATCTTACTTTTTGGGTGTAGAGCGAATTACGAAAAACTTAACCTAACACCAAGTAGACCAGTTTGGACATTTTCGTTTTGCAAAAAGTTCCACAGGCTGGAGCGGGATTCACTTGACCACGAAGATGATGTGGGCGATTGATTTGGCCATTTTCTCCGGGACGCGGCAGTTTAAGCAACGCCATGTTGAGCCGGTGCGTGGTAATGAACATTTCGATGAGCTCAAGAGAAATTTCTTTCAAACATACTCTTTAGTTGGCAACTTGATTTGATCGTCCTGAAAAGGACAGATTTTAGTTGTTTACGGAGGGATGATTTACGTCAGCGTCGACGTCGGGCTTCTTCCGCTTGCCTCGTCTAGCGGACGCACCAGCCACATCAGGCGGCGTCTACTCGATCTCCAGCAGCAGGGCGAAAAACTCGGAAAAGTGCTTTTTTATCAGGAGAGCGGGATACACACGTCTAAAAAGGGATGCACAACGTCTGGTCCAATAACGAATGATAGCTTTTCGCCATGCTGGGCATGTAATGGCATATACCATTACATGACAGGAAGGGGGTTCTCAACGAAGGCAATGCGAATCAAATTTTACAAAAGGGGACGGGCCTCAGTTGTTACGCCAGACAGTAGCATTGAAATGAAGTCATTAGTTTTCATTAGAGCGACAGGGGTTTCCGAGATTAAATTTGCATCTTTTCAACTCAGGCAACAGAAAAACGGCCCTTGTCAGGGCCTCATAACCCTATCCAAAGAGAGTTGCAAAAGAATAGAGTTTATAAATATTGGCCAGAAAAATTATAACTCACACTTTAAAACTACCTGCAGCTAACCTAATCTATTAACTGCAACTAATCCATTATGTACTTATGTACAACAAGAACTACAATGAAGCTAACCTACCCCCTACACTGAATATGTGAAACACATAATTGGTCTGCCGTGCTGCAGTTCCGCTCAAATTAACTGTTAATATTTCGTTTGTTGAATGTACAACGTGCTTGCTAGTTTTAACATGGCAAATAGAGATTTATATACGGACACTAATAAAAAAATATGATCATTTTCTCCAGAACGTGGCTTTTCAAGCAACGCCATGTTGAGCCGGTGCGTGGTAATGAACATTTCAATGAGCTCAAGAGAAATTTCAATCAAACATACTCTTTATTTGGCAAATTTATTTGTTCGTCCTGAAAATACAGGGTTTTAGTTGCTAACGGAGGGAACATGGTTTGCGATTGAAATTTTCTTCTCGGTCTTCCTGGGCAGCAGGATGGCCTGAGTGTTTGGCAGCACGTAATACTACGATAAAAATTGACATTTGCAACGGCTTTCACTCGAGAGTGTACACACTGAACATTGACCATTGAGCGAATTACAACGAACAACTTAACCTAACACCCAGTGGATTAAACTGGACATTTTCGCTTTGCAAAAAAGTTCCACCGGCTGGAGCGGGAATCGAACCCTCACTTCATGGCAATGAACGACGGGCGACGCCGCTAACCACTTGACCACGAAGATGATGTGGGCGATTGATTTGGCCATTTTCTCCGAGACGCGGCTTTTTCAACGCCATATTGAGCCGGTGCGTGGTAATGAAAATTTCGATGAGCTCAAGAGAAATTTCTATCAAACATACTCTTTAGTTGGCAACTTGATTTGATCGTCCTGAAAAGGACGGATTTTAGTTGATAACATGGTTCGCGATTGAAATTTTCTTCAGTCTTCTTGGGCTGCAGGACACCACTCTGTGAAATGCTCACACCGGAGAAAAGTTTGTTCAGCTCCTCGTCGTTGCGGATGGCCAGCTGCAGGTGACGTGGGATGATTCTGCTCTTCTTGTTTTCACGGGCGGCGTTTTCTACCAACGTGCTCCGCAAACACGTCTGTCGCATACGGATGCACAGCGAGAACTGATGATTGGTCGGTCGTCCCCACATGTTTGAAATTCGCTGGCACGGTAACTGTGGCAGTATGAACCAATCAGAGCGAGGCGCAAACATGATGTCATTTTCGACCAATAGCGTTGTGCGTTTAGACATTTTTCTTTTAAGTACATTTTAATTAGTTTAAACAAACATTATGAATTAAGTTTGCAACAGGGATTCAACGTTGATGTTCTACCTTGCGAATGAAATACTTATCGTAAAATGTCTGTGGGCCAGAGAGGAGATATTATCGTTCAAAGTCTCCAAACCCGCGTAACGCTTGCGATTTCAGAAATTTTAGAACGGAAACCCTATAGAGGAATAGAAAAGAGAGACGTAAGTCCTACGTCAAAACATCTCGTGATGTCTTGGTTATAATGGATGACGACACCTACATGACGCTGGTCGGCAACGAATAGCAGGCGACCGCGCACTTTACGTTCTCCACCAAGAAGAAAGCGTTGACGTAAAATATATATCCAAAGTAAGGGGGGGGTGCGGTGGGGTGGTGAGGGAAAAGGATTATTTTTTTGGTTTGTTGGGGGGGGGGGGGGGAGGGAGAAATAAAAAAAATAAAAGAAGAAGGGGTGTGTTTTGTGGGCTTCTCATGCCAAGAAATCACAGGAGGAGACCAGCTGAAGATTTACATTGGACCGAAGACCGCCAACCCTCCCAACGTCCCCCAGCTGCAATCACTAGCAATTCTATGGGCGAACCTCAAACGAAGAACTTACTTCAATAGTATCGGGGCCCAACCGAGGAGTCGCTGATTGTCAAGGTCACGAAAGAGTTGAGGAACATGCTGATTTCATTTTTTTACTGGCGATGGCTAAGGCGTTAGCCAACTGCTCTAAGTATGCCCGATGAGGCGTCGGGTCATTTTAGGATTTAGGATTAAAGGAAAATTCGTTCCATTGAATTATCTCTTGTAGTTTTTTTCATCGCCTTCTGAAAATGGTTTATATTCTTAAAATCATACCTTGTAACATGTACCTGATTTGTTATAGGCACCTCAATGGGTTAGACAAATTATCCTTTTTTCGCCGTGAAAAACAGATTATGTACAGTTGATTCTTTCAAAAAAACCTCCAGCAATGCTTACAATGCAAAACTTACGAACCCTCAAAAAGTTGTAAGGAATGTAGGTATTTCTCAAGAAATTAGAGACTTCATGTCCTATGTATCGAGTTTTCAATCGTTATTCCGCTTTTGTTGCCTAGGTGATGGGTTCATTGGATTTGGATTGGATTTGGATTGGATTTGGATTGGATTTGGATTGGATTTGGATTGGATTTGGATTGGATTTGGATTGGATTTGGATTGGATTTGGATTGGATTTGGATTGGATTTGGATTGGATTTGGATTGGATTTGGATTGGATTTGGATTGGATTTGGATTGGATTTGGATTGGATTTGGATTGGATTTGGATTGGATTTGGATTGGATTTGGATTGGATTTGAATTGGATTAGGATTGGATTTGGATTGGATTTGGATTGAATTTGGGATGGATTTGAATTGGTGTCTGTAAATTTAAAAGTTATGCGAAAATAGCGGAATCGAGAGGAAGGTTAAATGATGGGATATCAATTCCCGCCAATTCAGAAGCCTTTCGTGCACAAACCTTGAAAAACCATCTTATCACAAATATCTCCAATCAGCTCTCGTTCCAAACTAGAACCACTCCTGATGCGCTTTTCAGATGGATGATTAAATTAATAAAGGACGGAGAGCACTTTGCTCATGGCTTGAAGCCCGATATCAGCTGGAGTCAATTTACGCCCAACAGCCATCCAACTATCGTTCTCCAACCACTAACTAACAAAACACAGATTATGTTCGTTTGAATTGAAGCTGGGATACCGTTTGCTGTACAAATGCAGTTCGAAATTCAATTAACTGCAATCATGATTGTGGAAAGCTCGTAGGGTGCCTCTTCTCACTCGTACCGTTTTCTTAAGCTAGCGGCACTTTGGACTTGGATGAGCTTTGCGTTGTGTGGCATAGAAGAGTAATCAACTTTAGATTAAAGCAGATCTTAAATGAACCCCTCTGATTTAAATTCCATATGCTTCTAAATAAATGCTTAAGGTCACAGATGAGAGATCTGAACAGTTACCAATCCAGGTTGTGTGTCAATTGATGATTATACAATAAAAACCCAATCGTGCCAATTAGTACCTGGAAGGGAACTCTGGCTGGGTGAGTTCAGATTTCACAGAAGGTACGACGACTTTTGATTTGATTGAAGTGAATCGTTCGAAATGAGCTGAATTTCAGTGGCGCGACGCGTGAACGAGGTTTGTTTTAATTGAGATTCTATGCATCATGGCTCCTACAGTAATTAAACTCAACCTTTTTCTTCGTGTTATCTTTACCTTTCGCACTTTCCGCAGGCAGGCATTCTTGCTTTTCATCCCGTCACAAGTGGAGAAGATTTCCATCATTTCCGCTACGATATCCTGGAATGTCTAGCCAGGACAGAGTGCAAGAAATACCATGTCGTATAGATTAATGATGGAGACTCACACCAGAAGAAGATCTCCCACGCAGGGCTGATGGGAGAATGCCGGATGTTGCACAGTCTTTTCATTCTCGCCTAGCAGCAAGGCAGCCTGTCAGCGAATATGTTGAACCCAGCGAAGGATGTAATTAAACCGTTATCATTATTTCTGCAAATCCCGAGCCGTCGTCAAGCTGTTTCGAGGTGTCGTCGGGTGTGAATGGTTAGAATGAGAATAGCAAAGTAAATTTTAATGACACTGTCAAAAAGTTGTGGTTCGGAGTTTTGTTGTTTCCGACTATCATAAATCAAAGCGAACTTGTTGACAGCTTTTATTTAAAATTAAACGATGTGGTGTTTGCGAAAATAGACCTACGTTCACGATGATGGAGGTACTATTTGAACAGACTTTAATTAATATTCTAGAAGCGCTTAATGGCAGGTGCTAATTTCAGCTTCGGTTTGTTTGTTTGTGCACCTGGCGCACAAAAATGATCGTTCAAACAGGCTGAATTGTTTGACTTTCGAATAAATTGTTATTTAAGTGGAAAAGAGAGTGAAGAGTAAACAAATTTACTATTTTGTAATTGGTAAGCATAGTCATTACAAGTCCACACAAATCATCGAATATATTCTGAGAGACCATTCTAGGTGGTGGGGTCAGTTTTTGGGGGAAAGAAAAAAATTGTAAAATTTAAGTGTGGGGCTTGTTGGTGGGCCAACGGTTTTTTGGTTTGAGGGGGGGGTTGTGGGGGGGCCCGTGGTGTCAAGGGACGAGAAATTGTTTTGTTTCCCTGGTGTGGGGGGGATTTTTTCTTTAGATCCTTTTTGGTTTTTTCCCTTGCGCTGAACTGGCCGGCTTGACGTGCCGCAAGGGCTCAGTAGGGATCAAGACCCGAAGCTAAGAGTCAGTTCCATTGTGGTTATATCACATTTATTAGCAGAGCAGCACATCGAAATTTTAGGTTCATTATTCTTTATATGCTATACAATTTCAGATCATCCATGGATATCCCAAGTTTTGTAAAATAATTTCAAATCAATTTTTTTTTCTGGTGGCCATGATACATTATCTAAGCTTTCAGGTTCATGGTGGATGTGCGGGTCCGTATACAATTGCAGCAGGACCACAATCTGCAGACACGTAAATACAAATGAAATTATTATCGTTTTATATTATAACATCCATTCACTACATTTTGTATGCTTTTTTATAAGTCATTTTCAGCTTCACATTTATGCATCCTTGTCAGTTATAGCTCATCTAACCTACGTTATGTATTTGAAAAGATAGGAAGGTTTTGATTGTTTTTTTTTTTAGAAAGGATCATATTCGAAAAATTCTACTTAAAACAGCACTTTCCTTCTTCATCAGAAATATATATTAATTCAAAACCTAACAGTTTACAATCATTCATTTCCTATTTCACAGACATGAGGAATCATTTATGGGTGTACAAGAGCTATAGAAAAATTCAATTTCCTAATTTTTTATTTTAGTTTTATTAAGATTCAGTTTTTAGATTCATACTCATCTGAAATTTATTTCGCCTTATTATTAGCTGTCTTCAGTTTTTCTAATATTATTATGACATTAATACACATCTAATTTTTATTTTCAGTAACATACCAGTAGATGTCATATATATCTTGTACCTACGCTTATTATGTTCTCTGACTATTATTGTGAAAACAAATTCTAATCTTAGTAGATCTTATTTCAATAGAAACTGCAACGTGGAGTCTTTCGATGAGTGGATGGTCAGATTAGTTACGGATATATGTATTCTACTATAGTTTACTGGCTTGCTGGTATTATTATTTTATATTTTAACGTCAGTTTATTATTTTATGTTGTGATATTAAATGATGTGACATAATTGCATTTAAATTCATTTCATTAAAATCGCTATTTCAGATGAGACTCACTACATAAATTATTGCAAGGAAACGGAACAGCACATCGAAATTTTAGGTTTACTATTCTATTGCTATATAATTTCAGATTATACATGGATATTCCAAGTTTGATGAGATAATTTTAAATCAATTTTTTTTCTCGCAGCTACATTGTCTAAACTTTCAGGTCCACAAATGGAATTGTTATTATCATTCTTATATTCATTCACTATATTATTTGTCATTATAATATTCATTCGCTATATTTATTATAATTATAATATTAATTCACTATATTTTATACATTACTATATGACATTAAATATATATTGGGAAGGGAGGGAGCATCAGGGTATCACTCAAGCTGGAATTGGACAATGGAGTGGTATGACAACCGGCGTCTAGGAGGGAACAAACAGTATCATTTTCTTTATCCTACCGATTCGATTGTGGTGCTGTGAATTCTACTCCAACAATTTCAGTGAGAGTGACGCGCCCTTCTTAACAAGCCATCCCGTAGAAAGCTTAATGAGTATTGCGAATTGGGTTATTCGATTTGTTGGATCGTATCGTTGGAAGGAGATTCTTATGTTCCCGCGGGTTTCGCGTAAGTGTCTCTGCTTACGGGTCCGCCCCACCGTTTTTGGCCCTTCATACAGCGTTACTGTGAATGCAAATCGGTAACTCAATTTGATCTTGCTATTAAGTGGAGCTGCATACATGACAAGGTCTTAGAAGGGATGGTGGCTACCTTACATACATACATACATAGAAAAATAGGCATTTACACCGTTTCTAACTCGAGATTGTACAGACTGAAGATTGAACATACACCCAAAAGCTGAGAAGGTGGCAAAAAATGCAATTGCAGTTTTGCAATCATATCTTGAGAAATCCGCATGATTCAGAAAAGGCAATTTTGCCCACTTTGATCCACAAAGCGTTTTATGGTACAAATGAAGCCATGCAAGTGTGTCAAGCGACTGGCAAGCAAAAATAGCTCGAAACAAATTTATCGCTGTAGGATCCTTATTCAATCATCACCAACGTATCAATAGACAATATGGATGAGTCGATATCACAAAATGCCGCAACGCTATTGGCCACTGTTGTATTGCCGCCGCCAAGTGTTCTATGTTTGTTCTCACTGATCATCGACAATGCGTTTTATGAAATAAACAATGGAAGTTTGTTAGCGACAGGTTGCACATAGCTTGGTGGAAAATATGTCTATTTGCTTCATTGTTGCACCCTGAATTCCTCGCCAAGTGAACTAGCTGTAGGGTTTCTATTCCCCATCTCATAGTTTGTCAAAGTGGCTGAATGGTTGCCATCAAGAGCCGCCGCACTGACGGTCACGGTTCGTATCCTAATATCATAAGTTTTATATATATTATATTTTGGTGAGCCATCTGACCTTCGGGACACACATCTCTTACTTATCAACTAAATATTACTGCGCACAACCTTACGCACACGTTCAATTTTTCATTGCGAATTGCTGTTGCTATTTTGCCCACAACTAATGTTGTCATCCAAGTTACGATAAATAGCAAGAATGGAACAAAATCTAGCGAAATTGTCTTACAATCTTACTTTCTTAGTTTGGGTGTAGAGCGAATTACGAACAACTTAACCTAACACCAAGTAGACCAGTTTGGACATTTTCGTTTTGCAAAAAGTTCCACAGGCTGGAGCGGGAATCGAACCCTCAACTTCATGACAACAGCCGCTTGAACGACGGGCGACGCCGCTAACCACTTGACCACGAAGATGATGTGGGCGATTGATTTGGCCATTTTCTCCGGGACGCGGCAGTTTAAGCAACGCCATGTTGAGCCGGTGCGTGGTAATGAACATTTCGATGAGCTCAAGAGAAAATTCAAATAAACATACTCTTTAGTTGGCAAATTGATTTGGTCGTCCTGAAAAGGACAGATTTTAGTTGTTTACGGAAGGATGATTTACGTCAGCGTCGACAACGGGCTTCTTCCGCTTGCCTCGTCTAGCGGACGTGCCAGCCACATCAGGGGGCGTCCATTCGATCTCCAGCAGCCGGGCGTACAACTCGGAAAAGCGCTTTTTTATCACGAGAGCGGGATACACACACGTCTGAACGTGTCGATGATCCAAGACCGAATGATAACTGTTTGCCATGCCAGGCCTGTTTTATATAATGGCATATACCATTACATAACAGGAAGGGGGTTATCAACGAAGGTAATGCGAATCAAATTTTACATAAGGGTACGGGCCTCAGTTGTCACGCCAGACAGCAGCGTGGAAATGAAATCATTAGTTTTCATTGGAGCGACAGGCGTTTCGGAGGTTAAATTCGCATCTTTTCTACTCAGGCAACAGAAAAACAGCCCTTGTCAGGGCATCAGAACCCCATCCAAAGGGAGTTGAGATATAGAGACACGCGGCTTTTCAAGCAACTTCAAGCAACGCGGCTTTTCAAGTTGAGCCGGTGCGTGGTAATGAAAATTCGATGAATTTTCAAAAGAAATTTCAATCAAACATACTCTTTAGTTGGCAAATTTAGTTGTTCGTCCTGAAAAGACCGGGTTTTAGTTGTTAACGGAGCGAACATGGTTCGCGATTGAAATTTTTCTTCTCGGTCTTCTTGGGCAGCCGGACGGCCTGAGTGTTTGGCAGCACGTAATACTACGATAAAAATTTACATTTGCTAACACCCAGTCGATTAGACTGGACATTTTCGTTTTGCAAAAAGCTCCACAGGCTGGAGCGGGAATCGAACCCTCACTTCATGGCAATGAACGACGTGCGACGCCGCTAACCACTTGACCACGAAGATGGCGCGGCTTTTTCAACGCCATATTGAGCCGGTGCGTGGTAATGAAAATATCGATGAGCTCAAGAGAAATTTCTATCAAACATACTCTTTAGTTGGCAACTTGATTTGATCGTCCTGAAAAGGACGGATTTTAGTTGATAACATGGTTCGCGATTGAAATTTTCTTCAGTCTTCTTGGGCTGCAGCACACCACTCTGTGAAATGGTCACACAGGAGAAAAGTTTGTTCAGCTCCTCGTCGTTGCGGATGGCTAGCTGCAAGTGACGTGGATGATTCTTCTTGGTCGGGTCATCTTGTTTTCACGGGGCGGCGATTTCTACCAACGTGCTTGCCGAACACGTCTGTCTCATGCGGATGCACAGCGAGAACTGATGATTGGTCGGTCGTCCCCACATGTTTGAAATTCGCTGGCACGGTAACTGTGGCAGTATGAACCAATCAGAGCGAGGCGCAAATATGATGTCATTTTCGACCAATAGCGTTGTGCATTTAAGCATTTTTCTTTAAAGTACTTTTTAATTAGTTTAAACAAATGTAATGAATGTAGTTATCAACCGGGATTCAGCTTTGATGTTCTACCTTTCGAATGAAATACTTATCGTAAAATGTCTGAGGGCCAGAGAGGAGATATTATCGCTCAAAGTCTCCAAACCCGCGTAACGCTTGCGATTTCAGAAATTTTAGAACGGCGCCCCTATACAGGAATAGAAAAGAGAGACGTAAGTCCTACGTCAAAACCCTTCTCCAGCATCTCAACCAGTAGTTGGCAACGTATTACCTCTGGCTGCTTTAAGTTTCGCCCGATAATCATGAGTTCACTCGGCATCGGTACATGGTCGGCGAATTTTCCGTATGTTCGATCTTAACGCGCTTCAGAAATTTGCGCATACGTTTGACATCAAAACGATTAGGAATTACACTTATTCTCACTTTCACAATTTCTCAAAACTTATTTCTTCCGAAAATCAAAACTCTATCCAACGCAAACAGAATAACTATTCAAAACAGTACTAATTGGAATGTGCAGAGAATGTTACTTCGGATTATCATGTTCGAGCATCAACACATTGTCGGTGATAGGGAGTTTCTTGATACTTGCCGGAACGCAACATTCTTTGAAATTTTCCAACACCGATGGATCAATATGTACACAAAATATATTCATTTTATTTTTGTAAATTTTTTAATTGAGTGAATTAAATGTCATTAAAACCTCTAGTTAAAAAAAGCAAAAATCTCAGAAATAAATCAATCAAGAATGGATCGCGTTATAAGCGTTCGGTATTTCAATTTTTTGTGACGGTAGCAATTTGTAAATCGTACACAATACTCAAGGTATGCAACAAAAAGAAAATTTAAAGTAATTTAGCCACCGCTGGTTAAACAAATTCCAATCAAACAAACTCTCAAAATTGAGTTAGTCGTCCTGAAAAGGACGGATTTGAAATTGTCCGCATTTGATTTAAAACCTTCTCGGTCTTTTGAAGAAGCAGTTTATTGCAGCCCCTGCATGTTGCGCCTTACCAAAAGATGTCTATCAAAAAGATCACACACAAGCAACTTATTTCGCTTCCTCGTGGTTTCGCCCACCGGCTGGCAATATACTGCCTAGTACACCACTGCATAATTAATGGCTACCTAGCAATGGTTGCCATCGCCAGCTGCCAAATCCAACGTTGGCGCCTTGGCGCTCCGCACGGCCAAATGAAGCTAGTACACCCTCCAGGATATATTCCATGTTCACGCCCAGACGCGAACGACAACAGCGCAGCAGCCATTAGCAACCACGTGATCGATTAGTGATACTTCATCATGCATTGGTGCAGTTAGCGGTAGGTAGCGACTCACGTGATCGACATTTTTTCATCGTGCATGCTTTCCATGCGTGCTGCAACCAACAACCGACGAGGCGGAGCTAAGGTGTCGGACAGCCGGTTCCAACGCAATACATTTAGGTATAAAAGTGGCGCAGGCCACAGGATTTTTGTCAGTTTATTTTCGTTATTCAAAGTGTAAAGATCGAAGAGGAATAAAATATTTGGAGAAAGCAATAGTGGCTAGTCTTTCCTTTAACCATCCTTCCAGCCGAGTAATCATAGCAGCAGTCCACCCGAGAAGGAGCGATCCAGTCCTGCCGGTATTTACAGTCTGCCGGCAATCGAGTTGTTGCTTTGACGGACTTGTGGGACCCAATCCGCCCTTGTCAGGGCAAGAGAGTTAATTCGTTTTCCACAAGTGCCAGAGAAGAACACTCACCCACCCCGACGGCTACCTGCTTGAGCGACACCATCTCCTTTCCTGACGTGTCAGGACGTGTTCGTTTTTGTCGCAAGCGTGCAGGGAAGCAATTGCGTTCATCTTTTGGCGACCGGATCGGCCCCGACATTGGTCCATACGAACCGGATTGAACACCGACGCGAGCTTGGAGAGGATGCTAAAAGGAAACTAGCAAGTGTAAAGTTAAATTGAACAATAAGTGCAAGTGAAATTTGAACCGAACTAAAGACATTGAAGTGTAAAGGTGCAAAATAGTGATGCCTGTTGACCGCACACCGAAAAAGTCCGCCATGGATCCAGAGCAGTTGCAGTTGCTCATCCATCAGCGTGGACAAATTAAAGGGAAGGTGACAAAGATAGCCAATGTCCTTGAGAAGGCTGAAGACGATCCATCGCTTATCAGTGCGACGCTCCTGAAAGTGTACGGTCAAAAGTTGGAGCGCCATTATACAGAGTACACCGAAGCCCATCGTGAAGTAATTGCTGTGATTCCAATGGCACAAATCGAGGAGCAAGACAACAAGTTGGACGAGTTTGATGTTTTGCACACGGAGGTGCTCGACCGGCTGGAGCGCTTGAAGGAGTATTTTTCCAAACCTACACCGTCGTCCACTGCAAGTGGAGGAGCAGTGGTTATGCAACATCATCCTCTCAAAGTGCCAATACCTTCTTTCGATGGCCAGTTGGAGAACTGGCCCAAGTTTAAGGCCATGTTCGAAGACTTGGTGGTGAAGAGTGGTGATTCTGATGCCGTCAAGCTCCATTATCTTGACAAGGCTTTGGTGAGTGACGCAGCTGGTCTTATCAATGCCAAGATGATTCAAGACAACAACTTCAGTCAAGTTTGGAAGCAATTGAGAGACCAGTTCGAAAACCAGCGTGTCATCGTGGACAATCACATCGATGGACTAATCCAGCTGAAGCCGATGACGAAAGGCAGCTATAGGAACCTGTTGGAGCTGACGAAATCCTGTGAGCGTCATGTTGCAGCACTTGAGTACCAAGGCTTGGTAGTGGATAAGCTATCCGGCATCATCATCACGAAGTTGCTGACCTCTCGTTTGGACGATCACACGTTGCAGTTGTGGGAGCGGAAACAGAAACATGGTGAGCTACCTAAGTACGATGATACAATGTTGTTTCTAAAAGGTGAGTGCCAAATCCTTGAACGCTTCCAAAATTCTCGTCACCCTACGGTGCCAAATGAGCCTCAGTCCAAACATTCGAAACCTGTGAATCAGAAAGTTCATACTGTCACGTCCTCTATTACCGATATTCATTGCAAGATTTGCGATGAAAGCCACCGTCATTTTGAGTGTCCTCTGTTTGCCAAAATGTCTATCCCAGAACGTATAACCAAGGTGAAACAGTTGAGAATTAAAATTTATTATTGCTTCAACTGCCTCCGACCGGGCCACTGTGCCAAGGATTGTTCTTCTAAGCGAAATTGTTCGACATGCCACAAGCGGCACCATTCCCTCCTCCATGAAGAGTTGCCTGCGAAAAAACCTGAGACCGAAACACCCCTTGTTACGAATAATTCGTCTAATGTTGCTGCCGAACCTCTTGCACTTTCTAACGTTTTTCCGTCGACCAGTACGAATTCGTCCTGTTCCTGCAATCATTCGCAAACAGCGAAAACCGTGATGTTGTTGACTGCTATCGTGAATATTGAGAGTGCTGATGGTCAACTGATTCCTTGCCGAGCTATGCTAGATAGTGGTTCCCAAGTTTGTTTCGTGTCTGAGTTCATCGCCAACCGTTTGATTAATCCCCGCGAGCCGACAAACGTGCCGATTACCGGCATAGGTGGAGCAAGAGTATATGCGAGAGAGAAACTGCGTGTTACGATTCAATCCAGATGTTCCGATTTTTCTATCGACATGGAATGCCTTGTGGTTCCAAAAGTAACCGGTATCATCCCATCCGTTAAAATTGATGTTTCTTCTTGGCCGATCCCTGCTGGAGTTCAATTGGCGGACCCTACATTCCACGTGCCGGATAAAATCGACATGCTGATTGGTGCCTCGAAGTTTTTTGCTCTGTTGAAGACTGGTCAGATTCACCTGGGCGATGGTTTTCCCGAACTACATGATACCCACCTGGGTTGGGTTTTCTCCGGAGAAGTCAACGACGATGTCGCTAAACCAGTTTTTGCTCATCCTGCTGCCGTAAGTGAGATAATGCGCCGATTCTGGGAAGTTGAGGATCTTTCGCAGTCTACGGAAGAGAACACGGAGGTAGATGAATGCGAGCAGCATTTTCGTTCTACGCATCAGCGGACGTCAACCGGACGATACATGGTTTCACTCCCTTTCCGAAAAGATACAGAATTCCTGGCGAACAACCGTTCTGCTGCTCTCCGTCGTTTCTTGATGCTCGAGAGACGATTGAAAAGAGATCCCATCTTGAAACAACTGTATTCCGAGTTTGTTGCTGAATACGAAGCATTGGGTCATTGCAACGAGATCGATGAATCCAATGGTAGCAATTCCCAAGGATGCTACTATTTGCCACACCATGCGGTGCTGAGGCCAACCAGTTCGACGACAAAGCTGAGAGTGGTGTTCGAAGCCTTCGCAAAGTCCAGACCATCGTATAAGTCACTTAATGAAGTGCTACAAGTCGGAGGTATGGTCCAAAGCGATTTGTTCACTTTTTTTCTACGGTCGGCTTGCTACGAAACGGAATCGCCAGATCTGCTGCCAGACGAAGAACTGCCTGAGCTAAAATCGGTAGCTTTTATTTCGGCTGTCGCGTACAATGTTGACAATCTTCCCGTTTTCACTAAGTTTAGCTCTTTTCGCAAGCTGCAAAGAGTAATCGCCTATGTAAAGCGTTTCACTTCAAACTGCAATATCAAGGATCCGAGTCTACGTAACCTGAAGTGTCACCTAACGGTTCCCGAGCTACAACAATCGGTTGGTTTGTTGAGAGTGGGTGGAAGATTACCTAACTCGCCAATACTGACTAGAACCAAACACCCGTACATTTTACCAAGGCACCCTATTGTCGATCCTTTAGTAAGAGCATACCATTTGGAGAATCTGCACGTTGGACCGTCGAGTTTGCTTGTGATAATTCGAGGACGTTTTTGGCGTACGGAAGGAAGATCTGCAGTAAGGAAAATCACAAGAAGTTGCGTAACCTGTTACCATGCCAAACCAACAAAGGCCAGTCAACTTATGAGTAATCTGACATCTTGCCGTGTGACTCTTGCTCATCCGTTCGAAGTGACTGGTGTGGATTATGCAGGCCCAGTGTTTGTCAAACAAGGACGAAGGAAACCTATCATCGAAAGGGCGTGCATCGCTGTGTTTGTGTGCAAGGTGACACGAGCCGTGCACTTGGAGCTAGTTTCGGACATGACAACAGAGGCATTCATTGCAGCATTGCAAAGGTTCACTAGCAGAAGGGGAGTGCCTCGAGAACTACATTCTGATAATGGCTCAAACTTCAGAGGTGCGAAAACGGAGTTGAACGATCTTTACAAATTGTTTCGGTCTCAATCTGACATCGCTAAAATCGAGGATTTTTGTCTGCCAAAGGAAATCGCTTGGTACCTTATTCCACCTGAGCCACCTAACTTCGGCGGCCTATGGGAGGTGGCCGATAAAAGCGCCAATTATCATTTGAAACGCACCTTGAAAGACACAAAATTGGCTTTTGAGGAATACGTGACAGTATTGACACAGGTTGAGGCTATATTGAGTTCCCGGCCACTTTATTCTACCTCACCCGATGCCGACGATCCCGAAATACTTACCCCCGGTAATTTTTTGATTGGACGCCCACTTACTGCCATAACTGAGCCAAGTTATCAAGACGTTTCTACGAACCGTCTTAGCCGTTGGCAGTTTTTGCAACGACTTCGGGAAAACTTCTGGAAAAAGTGGAAAACCGATTTTTTGCAAACCTTGCAACAACGCACTAAAAACCAAATTAGGAAGCTGAACTTAAGGCAAGGGATGATTGTGCTGCTCGAAGACCAAAACTTGCCACCAATGAGTTGGAAGTTGGGACGCATCGTTCGAATCTATCCGGGATCCGACGAACTGGTGCGTACAGTTGACGTTGAAGAAGTAGGTGGCACTGTGTACAAACGACCAGCAACGAGAATCGCAATCCTACCTATCGAGGACAACCTTCATTTGTTGGATCAACGTTCCGAGAATTCTTCTCAGCCCGGGGGTGAATGTTCACGCCCAGACGCGAACGACAACAGCGCAGCAGCCATTAGCAACCACGTGATCGATTAGTGATACTTCATCATGCATTGGTGCAGTTAGCGGTAGGTAGCGACTCACGTGATCGACATTTTTTCATCGTGCATGCTTTCCATGCGTGCTGCAACCAACAACCGACGAGGCGGAGCTAAGGTGTCGGACAGCCGGTTCCAACGCAATACATTTAGGTATAAAAGTGGCGCAGGCCACAGGATTTTTGTCAGTTTATTTTCGTTATTCAAAGTGTAAAGATCGAAGAGGAATAAAATATTTGGAGAAAGCAATAGTGGCTAGTCTTTCCTTTAACCATCCTTCCAGCCGAGTAATCATAGCAGCAGTCCACCCGAGAAGGAGCGATCCAGTCCTGCCGGTATTTACAGTCTGCCGGCAATCGAGTTGTTGCTTTGACGGACTTGTGGGACCCAATCCGCCCTTGTCAGGGCAAGAGAGTTAATTCGTTTTCCACAAGTGCCAGAGAAGAACACTCACCCACCCCGACGGCTACCTGCTTGAGCGACACCATCTCCTTTCCTGACGTGTCAGGACGTGTTCGTTTTTGTCGCAAGCGTGCAGGGAAGCAATTGCGTTCATCTTTTGGCGACCGGATCGGCCCCGACACTTTTTGGCAATCTTATTCCACTTTGTTCTCTATTCATTGATGCTTTCGAAGACACTGCCATTCACCTTCAGCTTCATCTGCATAATAGCCCAAAATCTTTCTATCAGTCCGAACTGGGGACAGTTTGGTGGGTTGAGTTCATTCGGTATAAACTGAATCCCGTTGGTTTCATACCACTGTAGCACTGTTTTACTGTAATGACAGCTTGCAAGATCTGGCCAAAACATGACAGGTTCATTATGGGATCTGATGAATGGCAATATTCGCTTTTGTAGACATTCCGTTCTGTACAGCTCTGAATTGAATGTCTTATCAGTGATGAAAACCTTGGTCTTCCTACCGCAGCTACAGATGCCTTGCCAAATCATGTATTTACGTGAAAATTTATCTGCAAACACAATCTTGAATTTGGCAGGAACACTTCCCCGAGCCGTAAACAAGTAATTTTGTTGTCCCGGTAGCTGTTTGAAATCGGCCTATAAAGGGTGATACGGTCAAAATTTGGTCAAGGGAAAACGCGTGTAAATCGGTGAAATCGTTTATTTAAAAAATCAAACTAAATTTCTTTTTCAAGTTCAATTAGTATAAAATTCAGGAAAAATATTCAGTTAGGCTTCCGCTTTTCCAAATCCGAATTGCCGGGCCTTACGCTTGACCCCTGCCATCAGGATTTGTACAGCCACCTTGTCCACCTTCTTCGCCGCAGAAAGCCAGTTTGCCTTGAACTGCTGCTCGTCCTTAGCAGTTTTTTTTGGTCTTCTTTAGGTTCCGCTTGACAATAGCCCAGTATTTCTCAATTGGGCGGAGCTCTGGCGTGTTGGGAGGGTTCTTGTCCTTGGGAACCACCTGCACGTTCTTGGCGGCGTACCACTCCATGGCATTTTTACCGTAATGGCAAGATGCCAAATCCGGCCAAAACAGTACGGAACAACCGTGTTTCTTCAGGAAAGGCAGCAGACGTTTATTCAAACACTCTTTCACGTAAATTTCTTGGTTGACTGTCCCGGAAGCTATGAAAATGCTGCTTTTCAAGCCACAGGTACAGATGGCTTGCCAAACCAGATATTTCTTTGCGAACTTTGACAGTTTCGTGTGCTTGAAAATATCTGCTACCTTTCCCCTTCCTTTTGCCGTATAAAACTCCTGTCCCGGAAGCTGCTTGTAGTCGGCTTTGACGTAGGTTTCGTCGTCCATTACCACGCAGTCAAACTTCGTCAGCATCGTCGTGTACAGCCTCCGGGATCGCGCTTTGGCCGTCGTATTTTGTTTATCATCGCGATTTGGAGTCACTACCTTCTTGTAAGTCGATAGTCCGGCTCGTTTTTTGGCTCGATGCACGGTTGTAGACGATACACCCAGCTTATTTGCGGCATCTCTGAGAGATAGGTTAGGGTTTCGCCTGAAACTACCGGCAACTCTCTTTGTCGTCTCAGCGGCTTCCGGTTTTCGATTTCCCCCCGATTCAGACTTCCTGGCTGTCGACAAACGTTCCCCAAACACTTTAATTACATTTGTAACGGTTGATTTGGCAACTTTTAGCGATTTTGCCAACTTTGCGTGCGAGTGGCGGGGGTTTTCGGGGGGCGCGGGAAAATTTTTGTGCTGCGCTTTTCTTGTTGGGGGGGCATTGTGACAAGTGAAGAGTGAATTCCAAAATCAAAATAGGAGCAACATTCTACATACACACACGTTTAAAATGGGGGGTTGTGTGGTTTATTTAAAATAAAAAAAAAAAAAAAAAATGTAGATTTTAAATTTTGTTTGTCCCGCTTTACATAGGTTTCATCATCCATGAGAAGACCGCCATTGAATTTTGTCAACACCTGATCAAACAGTTTTCTTGCCACTTTGTTCTGCTTTTGATCCCTATTTGGTTTTCTACAGGCACGGTATGACTTGAAGCCTTCCTGGAGACGAATCCGTTGCACGGTACTGCGTGCGGCGCAAAACTTTTTGGCCAAATCGCGGTCTGAGATGTTGGGGTTTGCCTTACTGTTCTTGATGACTTTGTTCCGCAGTTGACGGTTGACAGTACCCGCCCGACGCTTGCTTTGAGGCTTGCAATCCGTCAACAAAGTTTCTCTGTACTTTTTCAAAACACGCCACACGGTATTTCGGGAATACCCAACACTTTAGCATGTTGTGGACTAGACAACGTAGGGTTTTCCAAATGATTGCGCACAATTATTTTTCTTCTTTCTTCTTCCATTTTGTATTTCTCTGAAACACGTTCGAACTGCACCGCGAAAAAAAAACTTCTGATGTTGTTATTGTTATAGCGAACAGATAAGATGTCATAGTTTAAAAGTCCGACCACTAGGGTCGCTGAAAGAATCAAAAATGTTTGTTCCCTTACACACCTTAAACCTTAGTGCTCTCCCAGATCATCTTCCGCCGTCAAAGGGTGTCCACGATGAAATTACCACACACAAAATTGATTCGCAAAATTCGAGTTTTCATCCGATTGCCATGAAATTTTCAGGGATTGAGAAATAACTATTAAACTTCATTTTACCATTTAACTTGTATTTTATTTACAGTCCATACGCAAATGCCCGCACCTTGGCCTTAACCCCGGCCATAAGATTCTGCACAACTTGTGAATCAAGCGTTTTTTGCATGTAAACCCATACTTTCTTCAGTTCCTCGACTGTCTTCACTACCTTAGGTCGTTTAAGAAGGTGCTGCTTCATAATCGCCCAGTACTTCTCGATGGGGCGGAGCTCCGGAGTGTTGGGAGGGTTGAACATTTTCGGCACGAAATTGACCTTATTGTCCGCATACCACTTCAGCACGTCCTTGGAGTAGTGGCATGAGGCCAAATCCGGCCAGAAGATTGTTGGGACGTTGTGGGCCTTCAGGAGAGGAAGCAGCCGCTTCTGGAGGCACTCTTTTATGTACACCTGTCCGTTCATCGTGTCCTGGGTCACGAAAGGTGCACTCCGCTTCCCGCACGTGCAGATGGCTTGCCAAACCAGGAATTTCTTCGCAAATTTGGACATCATCTGAGTGCGGACATGCTCCGGAACGCTGAACTTATCCTTGGCCGTGAAAAACAGCTTGCGGGGATCTGTTTGAAGTCGGCCTTCACATATGTTTCGTCGTCCATGATGCAGCATTCAACTTTCGTCAGCATGTTGAGGTACAACTTCCTGGCACGGGTTTTGGCGGACTTGTTCTGCTTCTCGTCGCGATTAGGGGCCTTTAGTACCTTGAACGTTCGAAGCCCAGCCTTAGTTTTGGCCTTCTGGACAAAACTTCGGCTTAGGTGCAGCTTCTTAGCCACATCCCGAACGGAGGCGTTCGGATTTCGGATGAAGGCCCCAACTACGCGGTTGTGATTTTTGGTGTTGTACGGAATACTTTTTCCTTCACTTCTGGGCTTCCGATCGGTGGTCAACCGTTCCTCGAACCGCTTAATCACTCGCGACACCGTGGAATTCGCGATTCCCAACGTTTTAGCGATGGAACGATGCGAGAGATCCTTGTTCTCGTGATGAATGCGCAAGATTTTATCACGCACGAGCTGTTCTTTCGACTCCATTTCCGCGAGTTTTGATCACAGGACTTTAAAACTTGCAGGATGTAAATAATGCACTATGAACTAAATCCACCCAAATTTTCATTAAATTCTACCCAACGGTTAAACAGTTAGAGCAATTTCATAGTGTGGCAATTTCATCGTGGACACCCTTAATCACCAACAGTAAATGAGTTCGTGCGAAGTTATCAGGCTGGTTTCACCGCCAGGCGCTCGATAATAGATCAGATCTTCATTGTACGGCAAATCCTCCAAAAATGCCGTGACTACCAGACCCTAACGATCATTTGTTCATCGATTTTAAGGCAGCGTATTGATTGTACCGGCTACACAGAGCTTTGGCAAATTTTGGACGTCAATGGTTTTCCTAGGAAGCTTACAGGACTTATAAAAGCAACGATGGACGGCGTATAAAACAACGTGAAGATTTCGGAAGAACATTCTAGCTCGTTTGAATCTCGTTGGAAACGTTTTGTTCAACATAGCGCTGGAAGGTGCCATGCGAAGAGCCGGGCTCACACTTGGCGTTTTCGAACGTCGCTTGCTTAGAACCATCTTTGGCGGTGTTCGTGAGAACGATGTGTGGTGGCGAAGGAAGAACAACGAGCTCACCCAACTTAACACTGAACCCAGCATCCAGAGAGTGGGGAAAGCTGGAAGGATACGTTGGGCAGAGCATGTTGCAAGAATACCGGACAACAACCCTGCAAAGATGCGGTTCGTCTCACATCCGTCCGGTACAAGAAGACGTGGCGCTCGAGCAAAGTGAGCGAATCAGGTGAAGTTAGATCTAGCGAGTGTGAGTCATCAATGAGCTTGGAGAGGTAAAGTCTGACTAAAAGTAAATTGGTACGCCCCTCGCGCGCTGCTAGCACACTTCTAGTGTTGGGAATCGAAAATCCTTGACAGTGGTTTGTTTTCTCTTCTAAAGAAAGCAACTGGTGCAAGTTAGATCAAATTATTCAATCGCGTTCAGATATAACTTCAGATAGAACTCGAAAGAAGAAAAATTAGTGTGCACAAACACCTGGAAAATCCGGAATGGTCTGGTTCCAAGCTGGCTAAAGTGCTGAAGATGCCGCAAACAACAGTTTGTCGAGTGCTCAAAACCTACAAGGAAACCCTGAGTGTGGAAAAAAAAATCAGCGGACCTATACCGTACAATGCCAGTAAACATCCGAACCGGCACATGAAGCAGAATTCCGAGGCCAAAAAGCGTGCAAGACTCTTGTACGACCGTGTTTTGACGAAACACAAAAGCTGCACTTTGATCGATGACAAAACATACGTAAAACTCGATTTTAAGCAGCTTCCCGGTCAAAAGTTTTACATCGCGACTGGACGTGGGAATCTGCCAGAAAGATTCAAGCTCGTGTTTGCCGACAAGTTCGCGAAGAAGGCAATGATTTGGCCTGAAAAAGGAACCATTCGTCACATCCTCGACGATAACATCCCAAGTTTACGTCGCAAATGCCTGAAACAGCGTGTATTGCCGTTCATCCGCAAGCATAGGGGCAAAGATATCTCTTGGCCCGATTTGGCCAGCTGCCACTATTCCCAGGTGGTTTTGGAGTGGTTATGCGGCTAACAAGAACGATTTTGTCCTCAAGCAAATGAATCATCCGAATTGCCCGGAATTTCGACCAATCGAAAAATACTGGGAAATTTCAAAGCAGCGACTTCGACGAAGCGGTGGAGCAGTCAAGGAAATCCAGCAAATGCGGGCTAAATGGAAGAAATGCGTTGATTCCGTGTCCGTTTCCACTGTGCGGGCGTTGATGGGCTCCATCAAGAAGAAGGTTCGAGATTTCGTTCGAACTGGTGATATGTAACCATCTAATGCTGTAACTTTGCAGCTTTAATAAAAGTTCTGTAAAACAACCATTAATGGATTTTTTAAACTTATTGAATCACAAACTACAGGTCTTTTTGTGCGTACCAATATACTTTTAGTCAGCCTTTAGTCATGAACTGGTTACATTTGCGAAATGTTGTAGACGAACTTTTGAAATTGTTGTTACATCAATAAAATGAAAATGAATGCATAACGAAGCGATGAGATTAACCTATCTTACATTAGATTTAGGCCTGTAATTAACAAAATCAAATAAAACTCAGTATAATCCCGCGCAGGTCTAAAACTTTTCTCAGCGCAATCTCATGGCTCAACTTTTCTGAAGAAAATCATGGAGCTGAAATTTCACATAGTAGGCTTTCTCTAGCTGGGCACTGCAAAGCTCTAAGAACTCATCCCAAGGAGTTATAAATTTTATCGAGCCAAATTTATGAACTAACCTGTGAGTCAAACTTGATGTTTATTATTTATAATCGCTTAGAATTTCATTCTTGCTTTTAAGGTTTTTAAATTCTCAGCTGAATCTCCATTTGTATGTTCTTCTTGGTATATAACAGAAAACATCACTATAGTGACACATCCCAGAAGGTTCCTAGGGAAGCGAATGTTTAATCAACCGAGCAAGTTTTGTGACGGATTAATGGCCCATAATGAGCATTGAATTTTGAATGAGTAATGAACAGCTCTCCTGCATACCTAACCGAAAGTCAGACATTCTGGTCATCCAAACGTGACAGGTCATATTCCTCCGAATTTCATCGCTAAGGCTCAGGACAAACATATAATGGCCCTTCCCCCCCCAAGAGCAGCAGAATGACAATTCCAAGAACACTGGCAAACATTTTCATTGGATGTGTGCCTAAAGTGAAGGTTGCACAGCATCTATCCTGTCTGTCTTCATTTCGACATCAGGCCATGTGTGGGCCACTCGTGAGCACTGCTTTACGTGCATTTCTTCCCTTTCCAAGGACGTGTGGACTGATGAAGCCAACTTCACATTCAAATTTACTGGGTAGTACCCACTATAAATGGATGTATGCAGCTGGCTGGAAAATGGATTACGCCATCGTGGCATTGAATCTTTAATGGGGTAAGTTTTCCGAAAGATTCCATTTTCCTTCACACATGGACGAAGAACCGAAAGACATACTCACCCCTTCCAACTTATGAATAAATCTATAGCCACGATCGCAACGCTCGTTCCGAGAGTTCTTGCGGGGTCTAGGTTGTTTGCGAATTCATATTTGCCGGTTGAACCTTTATGTGAACGGAAAGTTTATTATAAATTGCAGTTTACCAGACAATGCTTTCATGCTCATCCCACCTGGCAGTTGTTTGAAATTATTCCATTCTGCCGAAAGATGTCACTGCAATAACCCTGGCTGACTCCACGGTGGGCAAATGACGATGATTGAATTATAACTGGGAATTGTCTCCTCCCCAACAGCAACAACCAGCACCGTTGAGTTAAAGCAAATGCATTCACTGCTCTATGGCTATGGTGGATGAAAGTGAGGTTTCCCGGACAAATGCTACTCACTGATTTCGTTCTATTCATACAGATAATAAAATATGAATAACAGATTTGTGCGAAACAGCAAACGCCGCTCGCCGGATTGCATCACAGGGTTAAAGCTGGTGATGAGCTGGGGAAGGATAATCTTCGGACAAAGGCCATTATAAGAATATATGGTTTGTTGATGAAAAGTTCAGGAATTAATTATTTCTCCAAAATTAGAAAATCCGCTTTTAAAAGCTAGAGCTTTGTGCTTGGCAAATGGTTTATTCAGACGTTTTTCCCAATGTCTGGAGCAATAACGTTGGCTAACCGATCATGAAACGCCAATATTTTTAGCTGAGCTTTTAGCATTTGGCATAAATACATTATATATTCTATAGCATTCAGATAAGACGGTCGATGTGAGCATCGTCATGACCTTGATTCCAAAAACTACAAGGTACAGCCCCATTGGGTTGTTCGAAATGTTGACGTAGGACTACAACTAAGTGTAAGCCATTTTAATTGTACAATGTAATATTCTTTGAAATAATATACTTTTAAAACAAAAGCATATACATCATATCATCAATTGACTTCTTTCGGTGTTGGTGATTATAAGTCTTTTTTCCGTTTATTTAAAATGAAATTCTTTCTAGGTTCCGTGATATTGTTCTTTAAAGATCAGAAGAATCATAAAAATTAACTGGTGGTTGTGGCCCTTAGAAGGCCTTATTTTGGTTTTTGGTTTTTGTGGTTCTGAATTGAGGACGGTGTTGATGTTGGAAAAGGATACCGTGATGTTGAGTGTCCAAATCAGAACGCTAATATCTTACTGTTGCCGCATCATCGGTACCTGTAGAATAAAATATTCAAAACACCATTGTTTGAAATGGACAAAATAATGTTCGTTAAATTGGAAAGTTAAACAAGCACTTGATAAACATTGTATCTATTTATTTATTTATTTATTATTAGGCGTCAACCAATAGTAGACAGTTTTGTTACATGGATACATACTTATACTAAAATTAAATGCCTATGTTCTAAAGGGTGTACGGAATCAAATTGCGACACACACAAATATTCGGCAAAATTCGCCCGTTCAACCAATTACCTTCAAACTTTCAGGGAGTAAAATAAAACATGTTTTTGAATATTTTTATATGTTTGTTTTATTCAATTTCAATTCCAAATCCAAATGCACGAACCTTCTTCTTTACACTACTCATAAGGTCCTGTACAACATTTGGACCAACTTTTATTTTGCGTGGAAATTCATTTTTTCTTCATATCTTCCTCCAATTTCACTTCCTTAGGATGCTTCCAAAGTGACTGCTTCATGATGGGTCAGTACTTTTCAATGGCAGCCCTAACCCAAGCAGCACACAACAGTCAAAACTGGTTTCAGCAGCTCTATTGTGACTTAATTGAGTCACAGAGCAGTCACCTTTACTGGGTTGAAACAAATGTGCTACTAGGGAAGTTTACACCTTTGAACTGAAGAAATGATCCATGAAAAATTAAAATTCGTTCCATAAAAAACGTTTTCCAGGTTTTAAACTTGAGGATGCCGTAGTTCTTTACGTGCACAAGTGTTCTTTACCAAATTTATTGGGACACATGTGTCGCAGTTGCGGTCGTAAAAGAACGTGAGAGCGCAAAATAAGTCAGCTTTCTGAAAATTGAAGATCTTCTTCAAAGTGATCTTTCTTTTACAGCAATATTTAAACCGCATAGCTAAAGGAATGGACATGTTAATAAGTCTGAGTGGTAGCGCAGTCAAGGATCGATTTCCCCGTAGTTAAATAAAAAAAAAAATTAAACCCAAAATTGGAATAATTCCGGCATAATTAATGGATTATACATATTACTTTAATTGCACAAAATTGATTTGCTATGGACCATATTTGAAAGTTCAAGGTTAATTTTTCAAACATATTATGGATCATTGGCGATTTATTTATGGCATATTTTCAATAATTTATAGACCATGTGCATATATCTTAGTTCACCAACGTTACATTCTAAGGATCAATTTTACAAGTTTAAGGAATGATATTAAACCTCTTATGGAACATTTGCAATGTGTTTATGGGTAATCCGTACACTTTTATAGATCATCTCCTAGATATATAACGGTACATTTTTGACATTTTATTGCTAAAATGTATGTGATCCAAACACTGTTGTGTATTTTTTGTGTCTTTTTTTTTTTTTTTTGTTTTTTGGGGAGTGTGGGGGGGGGAGCGTGCGTTTTTGTTGGGATTTTTTTTTTTTATTTATGGATTGTTTGTTTTTTTTTGTAAAAATAAGTATGCCTTTTCTTTAAGGCTGCAAAATGGTGAGTAGACAACTGGGATGGAGCGTGCGTGCGTCCCCGCAACATAGCTATGGTCCTCACAAGTTCCTACCTCATGCTTCCACGGGTCAGGAGATGACAAAGACCGCCAGCTAAGGGTTGCGTACTTAGCTGGTAGTGCAGCCTGGGCACTGTTGTCCTTCTGACTTCAGCTAGATTGAGGAGGTGCGTGCTGAGCGTCTGTCCACCAAGGAGGTGCGGCTCAAACAGCGTCTGTCCTGGCATCCAGCGGTTGAGTAAGAAACGCTGTATCGCGTCAACTATACATTAGGTGGCAGCCGCACCAAAGCGATGTAGGCAGCGTGACTTCGGTAAAGTAGCATGCTAAAATCTTACCCTACCACGAAAAATGGAAGTATTCTTTATACGGTATATAATTTCAGATAATCCATGGCATTCCCAAGTATTGTATAATAATTTTGAATTGTTTTCTTCCCCCGTGGCTATGATAATGCAAGTCCGTTTACAATTGCAGCAGGATCAGCAGACATGCAGGCATTACAAATATGATTGTTATTATCATTTTATATTATAACATCCCTTCACAATATTTTTTATGCTATTTTCAGCTTCGCATTTGCATCGTTGTAAGTTTTGGCCCATCTAACTCACGTTATGTATTTGAAAAGATAGGATGGTTTTTATATTTTAATTAGAGAAAGGATTATATACGACAAATTCTACAAAAAAAAAAAAAAATTCTTCGTCCAAAATAATTAATTCAAAAACAAACATTGTTTATGATCCTACATTTTCTATTTTACAGACAAAAAGAATCATTTATGGGCCCAGTAGGAAAAAAGAATTATCGAAGAATCGAAGTTCAAAATAAAATTTCTCGTTTTGGATTTATTGAGTTTCCGTTTTTGGGCAGTAATTATGCTCATATGAAATTTATCTCGCATTATTGTTTGCTTAAATTTTCTTTGCTATTTTGCTAGGCTGCCAGGTGATCAACTTTATGTCATTATATCACGTTGGAATTTTTGCTATTTTAAAGTTTCAATCATCTAAGATCGCAGCGGAAGAGGCAAATAGCGGCATTTAATTATTATATGTACATTATGTAGTATTTCTTTACAACATCGTATTATTTCCATCCAACAATAAATTGAATGTTATATAAATAAATGTTAGTCTTGTAAAATTTCAATAGATTTAACAAACTTTTTCAGGATACCTCAAATCAAGATTTTGGTGAATTGCTGCTATAGCTGAAAACGAACGAAAACGTGCTTAAGCGCGGAACCACAGAACTCTACACTTTAACATCTTACAACATTTCTTGCATTTCAGGATCAACCGAATGAAGATCATATATTATAGATACGAATGCTTGTAGTATTTTTCATTTTCATAAATATATACACTAACGGGTGTCCACTAAAAAATGAAAAATTTTTAAATCTTTTTCTCTGAAAAAAAAACGGCGCGTAGAAATGTCCCTTTTGGTGGAAATGAATCGGTGCTCTCTGGAAAAATTTTTCAACACTTTTTTTTCTATTTAATGGTGGGGTGGGGGGCGGTGGGAAAAAAGAAGAACGCGGGGGGGGGGTGGAATTTTTGGCGGAGGGGGGAAGAAAAAAAAAAGGGGGGTGGGTGGTGGAGGGCGGGGGTGGGGGGGGGGGGGGGGGGGGCGGGGCAGGGAAAAAAGCGCGGGGGGGGGGGGGGGGCTGTTCGAAGTCACTCATCTGCAAGACGCTAAAGAAAGAAGGAATAGTGTGTAGAAAGAAAACCAGATCCCCAGAGTACACAGATGAGCAGATTCAAACCGTGAAATCCCAATGCCGCTGGATGACTCGGAATTACGGCGGAAAATCTTTCGTTCTGGACGACGAAAGCTACTTTCCTCTTTCGAAGTCTCAGATACCGGGAAACGACCGATTCTACACTAAGGACAAATCTACTACTCCTCCAAAAGTAATGTATAAGTTCAAGCACAAATTTAAATCGAAGGTTATGTTATACATCGTAATATCCGATAAGGGTATTTCGAAGCCGTGGTTCAAACCAAGCGGTTAGGCCATCAACCAGGAGGTGTACCAAAGAGAGTGTTTGCAGAAAATACTCATCCCATTTCTTAAACAACATCACTCGGATGGCAAATACGTGTTTTGGCCGGACAAGGCATCATCGCACTACGCATAAAAAAAAAAACGCTAACGTTTTTGGAGAGCCAAAATATACCATATTTTCAAAAAGACCGGAATCCGACAAATTTGCCACAGTGCCGTCCTATCGAGGATTTCTTCGGTCTTTTGAGCTCCATGGTATACAAGGATAATTGGAAGGCCAAGAACACCAAGCAACTTACCAACAGGATCAAAAGCTACATCCGAAAAATCGATGTGGCTGCCGTCCAACGGTCATGTTCCAGCATAACGACTAAGCTGCGCCGCACGGCGGACCACGGACCATATGACAATATTCACTAAACTTAGTTTGAAGATTTAAGTTGACCCTTTTAATAAAATAAATCAGTTTGAACAAAACTTCACTGGTATTTTTTTCCTGACCCATTCTTTTCGTTCTCATTATTTAGTGGACACCCGTTATTATATATATATTTCATGGGAATGGGAGGGACCATCAGGGCACCCGATTGAAGCACTCTGGATGGGGAGAGTGGGAATGCCAACTCCCCATTGCTAACAGTTTGTGAATAGAGGGCGGGCTCTTCTCCCCGCCCATTGGGGCATCCTCATGTTAGATAGCTCGCTCTTTTGACCAATTGTTCAATCTTGTTGTTGGAAGGAGATTCTTTATATCCCTGTGGATACGTATAAGTGATGTTGCATATCGATCCACCCAACTCCTTTTTGGCCCTTCATACAATGGCATGATTAGGATAATCAGTGGTTATTAAAGCTTGATCAAGTCTAACAGAGAGGAGAGCCCATTGCTGTCGGACTTAGTTTCCGTGCTACAATGGGTGGTAGTACATATCATACATCATACATCAAGTACGTTTGCCCTTTTCAATTGGCCGCAGTTCCGGTGCGTTCGGGGGGTTGAGATGCTTCGGCATCTCAATTTTTTTTGGTTCCAATTTTTACTTGCTGGCTTCACCAGAAGGGCGCGGGGGGGGGCGGGGCCGGGGGGGGGGGGGGGGGGGGGGGGGGGGGGGGGGGGGGGGGGGGGGGGTGATGTGCGCCGGGAAACCGGACGATAAGCACGTCATAAGGGGGGGGGGGGCCAAGTGCCCGGCCGCTAAGGGTATACCAACGAGCCAACCGTAATGCAGGTAACCCAACTAAACCTGAACCATTGTGAGGCAGCCCAGCAACTGCTGTGTCAGACAGTTAGCGAGTCGGCATCGGATATCGCCATAATTTCCGACCCATACCGCATCCCACCCGGCAACGGGAACTGGTTTGCGGACAGGGCTAATACGGCGGCATTATGGACGACGGGTAAGTACCCGGTTCAGGAGGTTGTGTCCAACACAAACGAAGGCTTCGTGGTTGTAAAAGTGAATGGAGTGTTCTTCTGCAGCTGCTACGCACCGCCAAGGTGGTCGATCGAACAGTTTTCCAATATGCTTGATCGGATGACAACGGAGCTAACTGGCCTGAACCCGTTGGTAATAGCGGAGGACTTCAACGCTTGGGCGCTCGAGTGGGGGAGCCGCCTTACCAACCCTAGGGGGCCAGATTCTTCTGGAGGCCTTGGCTAGGCTCAATGTAGACCTAGCCAACGTGGGTACCACGAGTACCTACCATAGAAATGGAGCGGAATCGATTATCGATATAACATTTAGCAGTCCTGGGCTAATTAGCAATTGGAGGGTGGATGATGGCTACACCTATAACGACCACTTGGCAGTTCATAATTGTATCGTCTACAATACAAGGCAGCGTGCAGAAGGAGGAGCATCCACTCTATTCGCCCACAGATGGAGGACGTCCTACTTTGACGTAGAGAGGTTTTTAAAGAGGCGCTTGAGAGGGAACGAATCTTACGCGAAACCCAGGAACCTTGCGGTGAACGTTTTGGCACTTACACGAGCGTGCGATGCGACCATCCGGAGGGAAGCGAGGGAAGCCAAACCGAGGAATGGAAGATCGCCGGTATCGATCGCCGACCTCCTAATAACATGCCTCCACGCATACGGAGGATGCAAAGAGCGCGGTCAGACGCCGATAGAATCGAGCGTTGAAGAGCGCTAGTCACCGCAAAGGCCACGCTAAAGAGGGAGATAAAGGCCAGCAAGCGAGCCTGCTTCGAGGGTCTGTGTCAGAAGGCCAATACGAATCGAGTGGGGTGACGCCTACCGGGTTGTAATGGCCAAAACCAGAGGATCGGCGGCTCCAACCGAGTCGTTCATCAGAGCTGCCAGCAGGTGATCGTTGGGGGACTCTTTCCGAGCCACGACCCAAGGTCCATGTAGCCCCCGCCGCCGTAGA
>JAHHFK020005829.1:0-30469 GCA_024533555.2 Aedes koreicus
ATCGAGGATTGGCAAGCATGCATTGAGGTACCTATACCGTACTGCATTCAATCAGCAAATTAGATTCGGTCTGTTTGATGTTCCTGGGAACGAAATAATTAGCAGCGGTGATTAGTTTCCGAGATAGAAATAAATATTTTGCATTCATTGCCTGTGCGGGACAATCCGAAGCAATCGGTATGCTGGGAGAGAATTCAATTAATGCAGAGACCGGAGAGTTCAATCAATTCAACTGTCTGTCTGTCTATGCAACGGGATGAATGTTATGGATTATGCTAGCAAATAAACATTGATGGGCATGAGCATGGTTGACCGCCCAAGGTGGCTACACCGCTATTGCTAGATCAGCTGTAATCACGCAGAGATGATGCTTGGGACTAACATTCATCTTAAATGTGCCAAAGCTGGTGATCCCAAACTAAGGCAAACCCGGCGCCGGCCTCGTCCGAATGCAGGTCAAACAAGGAAAACAAGGAATGTGTCATCTCCCGTCGTAGTCACTCAAACACCTCTTTGGGTGTTTTTCGTTTCTTGTCCGGGGGTGACATTTGAGTAGAAATTTGCCTCATGGTTTCCTAATGCTCCAAAGATGTCGTTTTCAAAACTTTTTAACTAACCAAGTACATAGAATCTTAGATTTAGCATACATTCATGGTTTTTTTCATGTTAATTAAAGCAAGACGTTGCTTGAAAAAGATCTGTTGCATGATAGATTGCAAACAATTTCGTTGTGCTCGCTTGCCTCGGCTTACAAATGAACGAGGGGAAATTTTACGCGTCTGTTAAAGTTCATAATTTTTTTTTCTGTGCAATGAGAAACTCTTACAGCAAAAGAGTTGGTCCACAAAAAAAACCTCCTATCATCAGCATGTAGGCATGCATTTTTTTTCATAAATCGGATGGAAATAAGGCACTTAACAAACTATCTAATGTTTTAAAATAATGAAAAAAATAATACTTCAGTTTCTGCTTCGAAAATTTGCAACGTTGTCGTGCTGTCAATGCCTGAAAATAGTGCTCTGTGAGCTTTTGAAAACATTTATACTGGTAGTATAGTGGATCTGTGTCAGACGGCCAATACGAATCCGTGGGGTGACGCCTACCGGGTAGTAATGGCCAAAACCCGAGGATCGGCGGCTCCAACCGAGCGTTCATCAGAGCTGCTGCAGGTGATCGTTGGGGGACTCTTTCCGAGCCACGACCCAAGTCCATGCAGGACTTAGGATGCGGGAAACCCTTCCTAAGGTGATGGAGGTCTCGGAGCAGTTGGATGCGATCATCGACTTCACGTCGTCGCGCAACAACATTGCGAAAGACCTCAAGTTGAGCCTTCTTAGGCTACGCATGTCAGTGCAGGCTGCATGCAAGGAGAGGGGAAGAGCTGGAGGCCAAATTACTAGCCGAGCAAAGTGCCAAAGAGTTGGCACGGCTAGCGGCCACCGAAAGAGCGAGGGACATGGCCTCGAAGCAGACGAAGAGGGAAACATCTGTCTCCGTCGGAGAGTCCACCCTATCCAAGGGGGCAGGACCTCCAAGCGGGCTAGGCAGTCCCTGGACGAGACGGCACCTGGTGCTTCGTGTCGGAAGCCCCAAAAGGGAAACGAGCATATGCGAACGTGGCGGCGGGGTCAGAGGGTCCATCTTCGCGACCAGCTTCGGCTTCTCGCAAAGAGAGTGGCCCCGGCGCTAAGCCCAGCGCAAAAGGCGCGACGTCCAGCTCACGAGTTGTCTCAAGCGCCGAAGGGGGCCCGAGCGGCAGGGCCCCAACGACACCATCAGCCATAACTAGCACGGAGGCAGATGCCAGTGCTAGGAGGGGGACAAGCAATGACCCCAGGCGGGGCAGGGAAGCCCCCTGGAATAAAGTGAGGAAAAAGAGGAGTAGAACCAAAAAAGAAAAAGATAAGCGACAGGTGGCCCGCAAGCGTAACCGCGGAGAGGCCCTCATCGTCAAGACCGAGGCGTCTAAGTACTCCGAGGTCTTGAAAGCGATGCGCAGGGACGCTAAACTGGCAGGCCTAGGCGCCGACGCCGTATCCGCACTGGCGAAATGCTCCTGGAGCTTAAAAAAGCGACAACGCTTCAGGGCCCGGCGTATAGAGACCTGGCAAAACAGGCCTTAGGAGAGGGTGTGGAGGTGCGCGCCCTCGTCTCGCAGGTGACGATCCAGTGTTAAAACCTGGATGAGATCACCGAGGCAGGAACAGTGCAAGGTCGAGGTTGCTGCCGCAGACATACGTCTGAGGAAGGGTCCACTTGGGACCCAGGTGGCAACCCTGAGGGTAGCGGTAGTCGACGCGGACGCGGCGTTGAAAGTGGCGAAGTTGAAGGTGGGATGGTCAATATGCCCACTAACCCTGCACCAGCCGCCGAAGGCATGCTTCAGATGCCTAGAGAGCGGGACATGTCCTGGGAATGCAAAGGCTCAGATAGGAGCAACATGTGCAGAAGGTGTGGCAGCACTAGCCACAAGGCGTGGGATTGCAAAGGTCCCCCCAAATGCTTGATGTGCGCCGGGAAACCGGACGATAAGCACGTCATGGGGGGGGGGGGTCAAGTGCCCGGCCGCTAAGGGTATTCCAACGAGCCAACCGTAATGCAGGTAACCCAACTAAACCTGAACCATTGTGAGGCAGCCCAGCAACTGCTGTGTCAGACAGTTAGCGAGTCGGCATCGGATATCGCCATAATTTCTGACCCATACCGCATCCCATCCCGCAACGGGAACTGGTTTGCGGACAGGTCTAATATGACGGCATTGTGGACGACGGGCAAGTACCCGGTTCAGGAGGTTGTGTCCATCACAAACGAAGGCTTCGTGGTTGTAAAAGTGAATGGAGTGTTTTTCTGCAGCTGCTACGCACCGCCAAGGTGGTCGATCGAACAGTTTTCCAATATGCTCGATCGGATGACAACGGAGCTAACTGGCCTCCCAGGTCGTCCTCGATCTCCAACAAAAATGGCGAAACAACCAAAGGCAGGTCGCAGGGACCACCTAACTACTAAAGCCCGAAGTAGTTAGACATAGTCGGTGCTTAACAAGCACAATAGCCCCCCCCCAAAAAAAAACCAAAGGGGGGCCCCGGGGAAAAGGGGCTTTTTTTTTGGGGTTTTTTCTTATGCTTATTAAAAAAACTCGACACATATTTGTGATTTTTTTTTTTTTAATTTAGGCCCGTTTTCCATGATTTTTTTTTTTTATTTTTTTTTTTTTTTTTTTTTCTTTTGTTTTTTTCGTTTTGTCTAGAATTTTAATATTCTCCTCTGGTCCAATTAATGTATCACAGCTGCTCATCACTTTTCGCATCCCATCTTGATGTGCAAATTTTAATTTTGCATCCAGAACAGTCGAACACTGCTCAACAGTAGCAGAGTTCTACGGTTACCAACCATAATCTAAAAGAGCAAAGAATCAACATTTTTCCTAAACTCCCTGGTAAAATTGCGATCGCTGAATCCGAGATGAGGGTGCTGCCAACTGGAAAAACTGAGACTGCGTGAAGAATTGCATGAGAAAAAACTTTAGAAAAGTAGTTTGTTTTCACGCACTCGATGATATCGACAATGAATTTTCATAAGGGCCAATGTCGCAAACGTAAACAATGGCTTCTTCCGCAAATTTCTCGAGAATGCTAACTTAATCATAGTGAATTACCACGATGATTGTACAGAAGAGGAGTTCCCCTTTACAATAGAAGTGGTAGTTTACTTGAGCGAGTTTGCATTTTCAAGAAATTTGCAGAAGAAGCCATTGTTTACGTTTGCGACATTAGCCCTTATGAAAACTCCATGTTGATATATACAAATCCGGTTTCACATTCGAGTAAGTGCATTTCTTCTGCCGTCTTCGCCAATCCCATCCAGAACACAACCCGAACTCATACCCGACTCGAGAGGGATTCCACAAGCGAAGTAGACGAACTGCAAAATATTTGGCGAATGGCAATTCAATTCCCCGTTTGCCCGTCTCCAAACTATGAACGCTGGCGCGGCCAGGTTGTAGAAAATATTTTTGCGCAAAAAAAAAGAGAAACAGAATGTTCAAAATAACATTCAACTCGGCTGAAACTTGTTTATCACGTTCTCCGCTTGCTTGCTTCTAATTACGAAAACATCTGATCTGTATTTTTTTCCCCCTCTCCCAAACCTCCTACTTGGATGGTTGTTTTTCTTTCATTTCTCCTTTCCCTCATCCTTCTGCCAGCCCATGCTCGAATTTGTTTCGATATTTCGCTTTGCTGGCTGCTGCGATGCGAACGACGACGCGGACGGCGGCGACCAAAACAACAACGCGAGTTTGGCAAAGGCATTTCGAGTATTTTGGATGGTTGCTTCTTTTTCGCAGTCTTCGTATCGTTCTTCCTTCACCCCATTTAATTTGTATTGTTATTGCTTATTTTTAACGAGTTGATGTTTTTTCCTCTGAGTTTTTTTTTTAAATATGTTTTGGCTTCCTCTTTCTCGCGTATCGCGCGTAGCAGAATTTCAGTTTTCGGACGGAGAAGCCGGACCGGGGGCTTTTTTGTGTGTGTTTTATCAATGCGACCGAATTCTGTTATATGAATCAAGTAGCCGACAAATGTCGCGGTGTTCGGTTTCGGTGGCCAGACGGAACCCGATTATGAGAAATAAAAATAAAAATATGCGTGGAATGTGGTCTCCTTCGCTGATAGGGAAAACTAATATCACTTTCGATTATTCGGTTTTTGCTTTGCATAGACGGGGCTGAATGATATCCGTTTTTTTCTAGGAATCGTTCGATGATTGAAACTATTCCGTTGTTAACGAAGAAACATCACTCTTTCGTTGTATTACTGGGCTAGTTTAAATAGGGAAACTGCCCCCATATTCATCTCATTGTTCCTATATTCATCCTACGATGAATCAAACAATTGAACAGTTGAAGGATCGGTTTCGTTTTCTAATAATGTTTGCTTACATTAAATAACTACAACAAACATTACTAATTCTGTCACGTATATATCGTTTTACTTCAAGTAGGATGAATTTCAAAGTGATGAGATTAATATAGGTATATCTTCCCTATTACAAATGAGAGGGCTCGGTGTATTCGGTATAGTGTTTGTTCCCAATTCTAATTAATTTCTCATTTTTCTTTGCTGTTTTTTAGTAAATAACAAAACACATTTCGGACTGCCCTTCGGTTCAGATAGGGGTATGGGCGCGTTCTGCCGGCTTGGTCGCGCTAGATTTCATGTGTGAATAGGCTGCCACATCAACGTTCAAAGGTGCCTGAACAAAATGAACAGCTTGTAATGATCACTTGAAGATGCGAAGGGGGTTGATTGCCCTGAAATTCCCAAATGTAGCACATAATAAAATGTTTCTTGTCTTCTATAACTAAACGTGAAAGAATTTAGTAAACGAGTGGAAACTCATCGGGAATGATCTCTCATATGCATCCATCGAACCATTCTGAACGGCCGTTGTGAGAATATCACCATGAAAATCTCACATGCGCATAGCATGTTACCAGTTACTAATGCTTCTCTCCTTTCTCCTGTAATTTTCACTATCCCATGGCCGCGAATGGTGCCTTATGACACATTGTGAGTCTCGAAATGCGGTACTAAAGTCAGCTCTTCAAAAGCAGAAACACCGAGACAATATGAAGCCTACATGAAGGAAAGGTCGAAGCACTTCAAGATCAAAAAAAGGATAATATTACGAAAAGGAGAAGAAAAAGAGAACACTCAAAGAAAACACCCAAAGAGAACACTCCCAACAAGGGGAGAAAATTCAACAAACAAAGTCGACGAATCATTAGCAAAGGGAAAAACGCAATTCCAGAAGAGTGAGTTTTATAGCGGACCAGCAAAACATGGTGAGACCCAACCAGGTATTACATTAATGTACTAAATATACCCACCAGTTTTGGTAATGTTTGGACCTTGGAGGGGGGTTTCTTTACCGTTATCCTCATGAAAAGGGGTGTTGTTTTCTTGGGGGGTTTGTGGGGGGGAAAAAACACCGGGTTGGGCGTGACTCTCCAGACATTCTGGGTAACTGAATCTGGAATGGAGCTAGCACTTTCTAACTCCCGGGTAACAGCTGCATTCAATGGTCACTTATAAAAACAATTACAAACAGATTTCTTCCGTAATACCAGTGCCGGCCACTGGGTGTTAGATTGGAAACACACACACACACACACACACACACACACACACACACACACACACACACACACACACACACACACACACACACACACACACACACACACACACACACACACAAACGCGCGCGCGCGCGCGCGAGTTTCAAAGGAATTGGAGAGATGCCTTAAGTACATGGGATTTGGTCACCAGGCGAGGAACTGCAAAGGTCCTGACAGATCTGATCTGAGCAGGAAATGCGGGGAGAAGGATCACTTTGCAAGAGACTGCACAAAGCAACTGAGATGCATGCTTTGGAAAAAGGAGGACGGCAACGGCCAAATGACGGGGGGGCTACAGGTACCCTGTATACAAAAAGTCGACAGCTGGTCGGCAGTAATAGAGGTAACCCAAACAAACCTCAATCATTGCGACATAGCACAGCAACTGTTGTGGCAGTCAACAACAGAAACAAAGTGTGACGTCGCAATCATTGCGGAGCCATATCGTGCTCCTCCCGATAACGGAAAATGGGTAGCAGATAGAGCGGTGATGGCTGCGATACAAGTGGTGGGCAGATTCCCCATACAAAAAGTAGTGTCCAGTTATGCGAAGGGTTCGTGATCGCCAAAATCAACGGGATCTTTGTATGCAGCTGCTATGCACCCCCAAAGTGGACCATAGAGCAGTTCCACCAGATGCTGGATGCACTGACTTAAAAGCTCATCGGAAGAAGACCGGTCGTCATCGGAGGAGACTTCAATGCTTGGGCTGTTGAGTGGGGCAGCAGATGTACCAACGCTAGAGGGTGCAGCCTTCTAGATGCTCTGGCAAAGCTGGAAGTTACTCTATCAAACGTAGGTTCCATCAGCACTTTTCGCAGGGACGGTCGTGAATCCGTCATCGATGTTAACAAATGATGATGACAAATATGAAGTGGAGAGTGTGTGAGGAGTATACTCGTAGCGACTATCTGGCGATCCGGTATAGCATCGGCTAGACAAAGGTCTTCCACAAGGAACTCTTTGTTGAGGCACTTCGGTTCGACAACGAACTCTCGAACCGAAACGTGGACGAGCTGACGAATACGTTACTAAGGGCATGCGACGCAACCATGCCAAGGAACAAGCGGCGCCCAGCTTACTAGTGGAATGACCAACTCAGCATCCTTTGCGCTAGTTGTCTCAGAGTCAGAAGACGTGTCCAGAGAGCTTAAACCGCAGCGGACAGAGAGGTACATAGAGTGATGTTCCGAGCGGCCATAACCGAATTAAAACGAGAGATTAGACTAGGCAAGACAAACTGCTTCAAGAAGCTGTGCCGAGCCGCTGATGTTGACCCCTGGGGCGACGCGTACCGTATTGTCATGGCGAAGATCAAAGGCCCATCAATGGCTGCAGAGCTATGTCCGGCAAAACTTTTCCCGACGCACGATCATACGACGTGGCCACGTACACCGTACGGCGAAGAAGAGAGAAGTAATGTTGAGGGCATGCAAGTCTCGAACGAGCTCGTGGCAGTGGCGAAAGGGCTTAAGGTGAGGAAAGCACCAAGACCGGATGGAATTCCTAATGTGGCTCTGAAAGTGGCGATTCTGGCATTTCCGGAAATGTTCAGGGATGTGTTACAGAAATGTCAGAAAATACAGTTCTCGCCGAAGCCAGGAAAGCCTCCGGGGGATCCAGCATCGTATGGGCCAATATGCCTATTGGATACGCTTGGGAAACTCCTGGAAAGAATCACCTTCAACAGGCTGACGAAATTTACTGACAGCGAGCACGGGCTATCGAGAATGCAATTCGGTCTCCGGTAGTCTACGGTGGATGCCATCCGAACAGTGGTCACGACAGCCGTAAAAGCGTCCAAAACAGAAGCGGAGAGGCGATCGATATTCCGCTGTTGTAACGATCGACGTTAAGAACGCCTTCAATAGTGCCAGCTGGGTGGCTATTGCCGAGTCGCTGCACAGAATGAGGGTCCCTGATTACCTGTGCAGAATTCTGAAGAGTTACTTTCAGAACCTGGTGCTGATCTACGAGACCTCCGTGGGGTGGAAATCGGTGAACATCACGGCGGGAGTTCCGCAAGGTTCCATCCTTGGCCCAACACTTTGGAACGGGATGTACAACGGTGTGCTGACGCTGAAGCTTCCCAAAGGCGTAGTGATCGTTGGCTTTGCAGATGACATCGTATTATCAGTGAAAGGCGAAACACTGGAAGAAGTGGAAATGCTGGAGACTAAAACTGTCGGCATGGTTGAAAACTGGATGCAGGGGCGAGCACAAAACGGAGGTGCTTGTCAGCAACTGCAAAGAGGTACAGCGAGCAGAAATCGTTATCGGAGGGCTTGCCATAGGCTCGAAGTGCGTGCTGAGGTATTTGGATGGGATGATCGACAACCGGCTAAATTTCAACAGCCACGTAGATTATGCCTGTGGGAAGGCGGCGAAGGCAATCAATGCGGTAGCCAGAATCGTGCCGAATAGCTGCGGACCTAGAAGTAGTAAGTGGCGTCTACTGGCTAGTGTGTCATCATCGATACTTTGTGTAAAAAAGGTGTGCTGCACCGCTCACATGAAACGTGAAATTTCTACCAGTAACTCAGTACATCCCGCAGAGGATTCGTACCGCGAGCGGAAATGTGTCGGAATAAGGATGGGAGTATTCTGACAAACGATTTTGAGGTGACCGAAAGGAGGAAGCAGCACTTCGATGAACATCTGAATTAAGTACAGGAAGAGGACCAAGACAGCGAAGGAAGTGTCGTCGGCGATGCAATAATTGACGGAGATATGCCTCCCCCGACAGAAGGTGAAGTTAAGGATGCCTTCTAGCAGCTGAAGAACAACAAATCGGTTGGAAGGGATTGTATAGGAGCAGAACCTATCAAGATGGGCCCGGAAAAGTTGGCCAGCTTCCTGCATCGACTGATAGTCAAGTTTTTGGATACCGAACAGCTCTCGAAGAAGTGAAAGGCTGGAGAAACTGGAATGTGAAAATTCTCGTTCGATCACCGTTCTCAATGCCGCCTATAAAGTGCTATCCCAAATTATCTCTAAGCGAATGACGTCAGCAAATAAATTCGTGGGAAGTTATCAGACCGGCTTTATCGAAGGCCGGTTTACAACGGGCCAAATCTTCGCTTTGCGGAAGATCCCCAAAAAGTGCCATGCATATAGAGTCCCTACGCATCATCTACTCATCGACTTGAAAGCCGCGTATGATACAGTAAACCGAAAAGAACTATGGAAGATCATGGACGAGAGTGGCTCTCCGGGGAAGCTTACCCGACAATAAAACGGCTACGATGGATAATCGGATTCACTTGAATCCCGCAGGGAGCTTCGTCAAGGTGATGGGTATTGGCATATCTTCAAAATTGTTCTTGGAGGTGTTCTAAGACGAGCGGCATTCAAGCGGGCACGATTTTCAACAGATCCAGTCAATTTATCTGCTTTGCCGATGACGTGGACCTTGTTGGCGGAACATTTGAGGCGGTGGCAGAGCAGAACACCAGACTAAAGCGCAAAGCAGTGAAGATTGGGTTAAAGAAATATACGTCCAAAATGAAGTACAATGAAGTGGCAAGTGGAACCGAGCCCGACAAGGCCCGACTAGCCAGCAGTGTAACGATCGAAGGCGATGAGTTCGGGGTAGTCGCCGAATTTGTCTATCTCGGCTCACTGGTTACTGTGGAGCAGGGCCCTTTGTCCGCGGAAGAATTAAATTGGAATGAATCGCCTATGTATTCAATTCACTCCACTTCAATTAGCTTTCGTGCAGTGAATGAATCTTACTTTCATCGATTCACTCCCAATTCACTTCCTGTCAAACGTGAGTTAGCTTAAATTCATTTGCGATCTAGCCACCGTCGAAAACGTTTCAATTGAAATTCAAGCTTGCTTCAAACGACGTGGTGAACGACCATGAATAAACTTCGATGAAATTGATTTGATTTCATCTCCCCACCCGAGTAGTGGTTGACGAACACAACAATAATACATGTGTGCCAGTGTTGCTAGAAGTATTGTCATTTGACGATGCACGCATTGCTGTAGCTTTGCTCGACAAAAAGCTTCCCGAGCTGGCAAGCGCGTTTCTGTTTGATACTGCGGTGACATACTGAAATTTCATTTGTTGCATTTGCGCTGGAGCTGTGAACACAATAAGGATCGCATTAAAGCAACATAAATATCAGCAATCGTTTATCATTTCATAAAATGGTTGATTATTGTTTTCGGAGCTACAATTACTTTATCTGATAGCACTGATTCCAGTCATTAAAATAATGAATACCTCAGAAATGAAATTCATGCACGTATTGCATGCATTTAAATTGTCCTGTTTCATACAATTTTGACACCGAAGGCTAAAATAAACATCGATGAATGGAAAGCTTAGTCGAAAATGTTTGTTTGAAGATTGATTTGCTGAAGTTGACTAAGAAGTGGCTGTCAAAAGAATATAATGTGTTTCAATTGAAAGGGATGAATGTGAGGTTCATCGTCCCGCGACGATTTTCAATTGAAAGTGAAATTGTATAACCCTGCTGTGGACAATGATGACAGCTGTCCACGCCACCGGGCATCGACTGTAACCAGTAGGTGTAATCGTCGAGTACCGATCCGAATGTCGGACGGATGACACTTTCCGCGCTTGTCAAGGTGACTCGAAAGCGAAAGTGAACTGTCAATGGGAAAGCAGAGTAGAGAAAAAAATAAAAAGAAATCAAAACAGATTATCGCATTTGTGTAGCAAGTGAGTTTTTTTTTTATTGAAAATACTTGTTTCGGTAAAATATTTTAAGAATTGAAAGGTTTTTGAAGTAACGAAGGACAATTTTTCGAGGCACCCGTAAGAAGAACAAGAAATTTGAATTTGGTAATGTAAATAGTGGACTAATGTGAAATAATACTTACTAGCTTAATAAACATTACTACCGAAGAGAGCCGGATCAGAAACCAAACCTGAGGTAGGATCGTGTGACGGTACCAAGTATCTAAAAAGAGTGAGTATCTGAAAAGAGAAGAAAATAAACAATAATTAATTAATAAAAAAAATTAAAATTAATAGGAAAATAAGCGGAAAGGAATAGTAGGAAGGGCGAAACAATTCGTTAGGATGGAGGAGACTATATTAGTAAGTGATTGAAGTGAAGTTGTTTGCCAACAAATGATTTATAAAATGATTTTTTTTTCCAGTTTTTAAGACAATGCTTGATGAGGACTTGCGAGCACTCGGAGGTTTTGAGCGAAGGGTTTTAAGAACCACTTTTGGTGGAGTGCAGAAGAACGGAACCGCTCAACTCGCTTTCGAAACCGGCATTCGTAAGGTGGTCAAATCTGGACGAATACGCTGAGCAGGACATGCTACGAGAATGCCGGACAACTATCCTGCGAAAATGGTGTTCGATGGGAATCAAGTTGGTACAAGCCGACGAGAGGCGCAACGAACAAGATGGCTGGACCAGGTAGAGCAAGATCTAGGGAGCACAAGGTGCCCATGGGATTGGAACGGGAGCAGACATGAACCGAGAACATTAGGGGGATATTGTATATCAGGAAATGTTATAATGACATTATGCCACCAAAATCTATATATAAGGAGTGTATCGAATATAAGCTATCCACATACATTTGCGTTGTACGCATGTATTTGATGGTTTTTTATGCTCTGAACACTGCATGCTGTGCGTTTGACTGTCAGCTTTCTTTTGTTTACTTGTTTGTGCGGTTCAAATTCTGCGTTTTCAAAATGTCGCGTATTGAAAAGGAAGTGAAAATTAAGGTTCTGGACACATGGCTAAGTGAGAAGGGTTTTACTATGCGAAAATTGGCGAAGCGGTTTGGAATTCATCATGCGAGTGTTAAAACCATCATTAATAAGTTTGGGGAACACTATTCTTTGGATGAGCTACCAGGAAGAGGCAGAAAACCCGGTTCTTCCAACCCGAAACTGAAGCAGAAAGAGGTATCTCTAATCATGAAGAACAAATCAATGTCAATACGTGATTTGGCCAAAAAAGCAGGAACGAGTGTCGGAATGATCCAGCGTATCAAGAGGCGAAACCACCTGAAGACCTACAAGAAGCAGAAAATCTCGAAACAAAGTGCAGAACAGAAGAAGCGAGCAGCAACAAGGGCCCGGAAATTGTATTCGCGTCATTTGCAGCGTCCGGATGCATGCGTTTTGATGGACGATGAGACCTATGTAAAGGAGGACTCAAAAACCCTTCCAGGTCCACAATACTTTACTGCCGTCGTTGGGGAGGATGTGAGCGATGCGGACAGGTCGATTCAAGTGGAGAAATTCGGTCGAAAGGTACTGGTATGGCAAGCAATATATTCCTGTGGTTTGAAGTCAACCATTTTTTACACTACCGGAACTATAAATGCGGAAATCTATCGATCTGAGTGTCTCCAGAAGAGATTGTTGCCTTTATATAAGAAGCATAGTACACCTCCACTGTTTTGGCCGGATTTAACGTCGGCTCACTATGCCAAAACCACTCTCAATTGGCTTGCGGAAAAGGGTATAGATTTCGTTGAGAAAAATATCAATCCACCAAATTGCCCTCAGCTTCGACCAATCGAACGTTACTGGGTAATCGTGAAGAGGGTCTTCAAGAAGACTGGTAAGGCAGCTGGGAACATGCAGGAGTTCAAAAAAATTTGGGCTCAAGCGTCCAAAAAATGCGATGCAACACTTGTCCGGAACTTGATGAAGAGCATTCGATCCAAAGTTCGAAATTCGTGAAGGAATAACTTAAATTTCATCCGGTCTTAATTATGTTCAAGTTTAACCTCGTACAATAAAGGATCAATTTTTTGTATGAATAAAATATCGGTTTTCAACATAATTTGAAAGAAAGTTTGTGGATAGCTTATTTTCGATACACTTCTTAGTCCCCGGGAGGGAACCGGACTCCCCCGAAGGGGAATTTCCCGAAACACTTTTTTGCGGGTTGTGAGGCGGGGGCGGGCGGGGTGGTCCCGGGGGGGGGGGCTGCTTCGCCCATCCCGCGCGGTGGTGTTTTTTTTCTTCTTATACACATGGTGGCGAGTATCGAGGGCGGTCGGCGGCGGAAAACTGTCGTGGTAGGCCACTGCTGCTGCTCTCTCCGCCACCTTGTGGAATGCAGACATAATCTCAACGACTGTTCTGTTCACCGCGTCCCATTTTTTTTGCCAACACACATTTTTTGAACTATGTTGTCCACGTTTACGTCGTCACCGACGATGGATCTCATGCTGTTTCGCACGTTCTCGAACCACGGACATTCTAAGACAACGTGCTCAGGCGTTTCCTTTGCATAACCACACGCGGTGCAGGACGGCGATCTCGCGTGGCCGAACCTGTTCAGATACTTCTTGAAACAGCCATGACCGGACAGAAACTGCGTCATGTGGAAATTTACATCACCGTTAGTTCACCCACCTCGACAGGCATGGAATTAGCCGGTGCGTCCATCTGCTGTTATCAGCGTCGTCCCACTACTGCTGCCACTTCCTTAAGGTATTAGTTCGGGCAGTTCTTTGGACACCTCTTGTGCCCCGGACTCTATAGCACTCACTATCTTCTTCTAGTAGAAGATTTATGGGGATCGTTCCAGCTATCACGTAGACTGCCTCTGATGAGATAGTTCGATACGCACTAGCCACCCGCATGGCCATCAGCCTAAACGTGCTGTTAAGCCGAGATCGGTTCCTTTCCGTCTGTAGTGCCGTCACCCACACAGGTCCCGCGTATCTGAGCACTGATGTGGACACACTCGCCAGTAATCGCTTCTTACTGCTGCTGATCGCTGAGTTGTTGGGCATGATCCGAGATAATGCCGAGATTATCTTTGTGGCCCTTTCACATGCGTAGTCTACGTGGCTATTAAAGTTTAGCCGATCATCTATCATCACTCCCAGGTGTCTGACTTCTCGCATAGCGTCGATGATACACTCGACGACCGAGAGTCTCGCCTGCTGCCTTGCTTTCCGGTTACTTATCAGTACCACCTCGGCCTTGTGATGAGCTAACGTCAGTTTCTTCTCACGCATCCAGTCTTCCACAGTATCTATCGCTTCCGTGGCGAGTATTTCTACTTCCTCTCGAGATTCGCCACCACTAGGAGCACAACGTCGTCCGCAAACCCGACAATCTTCACTCCTCTGGGAGGCGCAGCCTCAAGACTCCATCATACATAGCATTCCAAAGGGTCGGACCGAGGATGGAACCCTGTGGGACGCCCGCTGTGACAGTTGCACATCCTATATGCTGAAGGATCTCCGGGAGGCTTGCCTGGCTTCGGCAATAACACCAGTTTTTGTCGCTTCCAGATATCCGGGAAGTTACCATCGTCGATGCACTTTTGCAACACGGTCCTGAACATGTCCGGGTTTGTTAGGATTGCTGCTCTTAGAGCCACGTTGGGGATACCATCTGGTCCCGGGGGCTTCTTGATTTTCAAAGCTTTTTCCACCGCTGTTAGGTCCTCGTTTGTTATTCGGGCTTCTTCCTCGTGGTCATCCTGGTCATCATACGGTGTGGGCGGCCAGATCGTCGGTTCATGCTGCGGAAATAGCGCATCTACGATGACTTTCATCTTCTCTGGGCACCTATCAGGTGGTACAGCTGGACTTCTTATCTTGGCCATGGCAACTCTGTAGGCATCACCCCACGGATTTGAATTGGCGTTGCGGCAAAGGTTCCTCGATGCAGGCTTTCTTACTGTGCTTGATGATAGTCTTCGAGCTGATCTTTCGGCGTCATTGTGGGCTCTCTGCATTCTCCTCCGGGCTCGGTGGCAATGTGCTCGTAGATCAGCAATCGTCGAGTTCCACCAGTAGGCTGGACGACGACTGTGCCTTGGTTTGCCCTCTCTCAGCATGATTGCATCGCACGCTCGTGCTAATACCGCTATCAGTCCATCTGCACTGAGATACAGGGGATTGCGTTCGAACCTCAACGCTTCATCGAACACTCTCTTGTCGAACTTCGATGTTTGCCACCTTCGCTCGTTTGACTGTTGTACACGCGCTTCCAACTGTCTGTTGCTTCCGATAGTGTACCGGATCGCTTGGTGATCACTGTGGGTGTACTCCTCACAGTGTGTGTGTGTGTGTGTGTGTGTGTGTGTGTGTGTGTGTGTGTGTGTGTGTGTGTGTGCGCGCGCGCGTGTGTGTGTGTGTGTGTGTGTGTGTGTGTGTGTGTGTGTGTGTGTGTGTGTGTGTGTGTGTGTGAGAGAGAGTGTGTGACCCTTATAGACTCGATAACTACTGAACCGATCAGCGAGAATACTTAATTGCAGAGGTTCTTGGGGCCGGGGAAGATTCTTATAATGGTTTGAGACCCCTTTTGGCTGGGGGGCTCCCATACAAATAAAACATAAATTTCTCCATAACTCGACAACTTATCAAGCAAATGGAACCAAATTTGGCATGTGGGGGTTTTAAAAGGCAAGAAATGTTTCGATGGAAGTTTGAGACCCCTCCTTCTTATGAAAAGGGGGCTCCCATACAAAAGAAACATTAATTTCTGCGTAACTCGAGAACTAATCAAGCAACTTTGACATGTGCAAATTTTTTAAGGAGACAAATGATTCTATGGTGGTTTAAGACTCCTCCGCTCTCTGGAAGGGGGGGTGTCTCGCATACAAATGAAACACAAATTGCTGCCTAAGTCTAGAACTAACTAAGCGAAAACTGACGTGTTTTCGTCCACGTGTTTTGTGTAAGATGTAGTGAATATAATCGATTCCCTCCCGAAATTTGTGATGGTCGGTACTTTTCTCCCGTTTTTTTTTTTTTTTTTGTTATTTTGTGCTTCACCCCCGCACCCGGAAGAAGAGTTAATATCAGCTTAGTTGTGTTTGTTAGTGCTGTAGTATTGTGCCACGCGGACATAAATAATTAAATTGGAGTATTTTTTCGCTTTGTCGCGAGTGAATTGATGATTATAAGCAGTTTAGAAGACGATATAGAGTCGCCTCAAAGCGGGGGATTTTGATTATTGACAGAGTGTGGAGAGAAAAAAAGAAAACCAGTGCGATGTAGAAAACGGCCATTTGCTGGTCAGAAGCATAGAACGACGCAAACGCGAATGCGTGCGTGAGTGGCTGGCATATAATTTCAGATGCACTCATCACGTGGTGTACAGATGGAGAGCTCTGAATTTTTTTTTTGTTTTCTTTCGTTGTACAATGATTGGGATTTTTGAGTTAAATTTCTTCTCGGAAGTGCTTATTTTACCTGTGATTTTCATTGTATTGCATTTGTGCGCAAAGTACTATTTGAATTCCATTCGGCTGTTCAATTCGAAAAGGATGATGTGAAAATATTTGCCAAATAGCGGAGTGCTACTTCTGTAGAGACATAAAAGCATCGTTTAGCATAACAGGGAAGCCGTCCAAATGAAGACTGTACATCAGCAACCATATCCGGTGAGATCTATCTGATTATAATTAAATTTGAACGATACTGCTAAATACGTGCCATCCTCAAAACAGTAAGATTTGACGATGGAAGTGTATGCACAGTACTTATATCCATTTGATGTTTGTACTGTGTTTATGCGGGGCTTGTTGTTAGTGAAAGTAAACTCGGAATGGACGTGAGTAACCAGGCATTCTGAAATGGGTCACTGGAACCCAACAGAGCAATCACCTTCCAACTTCCGGGCTAAAAATGTTTGTCGAGTCGACAAAAGTTCGTTTAACTGCAAACATTTTTCTTCCTTAAACACTGCCGGACGGTGAGCGTTGGATTGTATATACACACACACACACACACACACACACACACACACACACACACACACACACACACACACACACACACACACACACACACACACACATAAGTCTAGAACTAATTAAGCAAATGGAAGCAAATTTGGCATGTGGGGGTTTTTAAAGGCAAGAAATGATTCTATGGTGGGTTGAGACCCCTCTGAAGGGGTCAATTGAGAATTATCCAGGCAACTAAAACACAAAATGTGTATTTTTGGGTAAGAAGCGTGTTCTGATAGAAGCATGAACCCCATCTTAGTCAAGAAAGCGGGATGCTTGAGCTACTATAAACAATTTGTCTATGAAATGCTACTACTCGGAAAGAAGAACCATGGAAGAAACTACTATCCGAGGCTTCAATTTAAAACACAAACAATAATAAAAACAAAAACAAAACAAAACAATAAAACTCTATATCCGAAGTTTCACATATGCCAACGAATTTTATATACCTTATGAGATATTTTAACAAAACTCATTCCGAAAAAAACCATTTACGCGCCAGTTTGATTGAATTTGCATTCATTTAGTTGCAAGCGTAGCAACGCTCGCAAATGAATACCAAAATTTGATAACCAGTGAAGTTGCCCCAACGATTGATTTGATAACCATAAGATAAACGCTTCATAAACATTTCAGAGACCAACTTCAAACCATAGCCAATCTATTGAAAGGTCATTGTTCCCAAAGATGCATGCAGGAAGATATCTCTATATAGGTATGTAAGTCCCAAACATTTCTGTGCTATTGATTATCTCAACATTGTACAAGCAAGATCCTTTCCCAAACCAGTATATTTATCAGTTGTCGATTTTTCAAGTTTACATATTTTTTTCCCCGGGCCCGAGGCACGTCTCTCGCTTGGTCCATCGCCGGATACGAGATGATAAATTTCCCAGATAGCGAGAATCCATCGGCTCCGGTTGCCTTGCATGATCCAAAACACACACTCAGCATAAGGAATACATTAGCATCGTTGAACAAAGCGAGCTCCTCTCTCTCTCTCTCGCTCCCCCGACCCTCGGCTGCACGGAACGGCATGGGCAGACGATTGCATGAATAATACGGAAACTCTACCCACAAAAAAAAAAAAAAATAAGAATCGTAAATTTATTTTCATTCTACCGATTCCTTCCTAATCACAGATCTCTCTTGATGTAAAACATGCGCTCGAATTCTCTGCTTTGCAACATTTGGTCTTTTACTTGCGCTGTAGTCCTTCCCTCGTATCGTCGTCATGCCGTCGAAGCCGGGTAAGGACCATCAACCTTTCACTCTGACCGGTTCGTGCGCATCCCGCAGTTTTAGTTTCTGTTTCTCATTTTCACGCTATTTATTATTCTTTCATTCAATTTAATCTCTCGCCGGTGCTGTGAGAGTGCTCTTTAAAGAACCAACAAAAAAAAAGCTTAATAATAGTGTTGCTCCTCGGGATAAGAGGGAACAAATCCCAATTTCGAGAAAATCTCTGCTGCTGGCTGGCTGCCTTGTGCGAAGAGAATAGGAAAATTATACTGCTACAAGCCAATTCGTGCTACGAGAAACCCAGACCCCCGGTACCTAACAATGGTATTTATAACGAAAAAAAAAAACCCGAAATGGGTGAGTAATGGAAACCTGCTTTGGTAATGGCAATGAAGCCAGCAGGAAGACGGATGCCTCACAATAGCGCAAAAATAGTGAACCTACCCATTTCCCAACCGAAAACGAGAAGGATTTACGACGGCGATGGCTTCTCGACGGAGAGTTGCTCGGGTCTGGAGGGGTGGCAAGGCGGGGAAACTATTGTGAGCGTGTGTCCTTAAAAACCGTCCTTGCCTGGTGGCAACTGTTGTTGTTTTTATCGCTCATCGGACTGTATTTTACGGGAAAATAAATTGATGTCCTTTATTTTGATTTACAGCACCCGAGTGCTATCCGGCACATTGGCCGGGATTGCGTTGCGAGGAGAAAAGTTTTTAAGGAACATAAAATACACCGTCCATCCTGCAGTGAGGATCTTATGGGGCAAACTAATGCCTATGTGTGTTTGTGTACAGCGCATACTAGGTGACAGCAGACCGGCTCCGATTCGGTTGACATTTCCCCGGTCTGCTGAGATCCAAGGGAATTCAACATTTCACAGTTCAATGAAAAAAAAAAAAACGAAAAGGGGGAAACCTATCAAGATTTAGATTACCGGTGAGCATCAACAGCCGACGCGACGGAAGGGGCAGATTTCCGTTTTTGTTCTCCTCGCCAGACTTGACTGGCCGGGGCTGAGCAGGTCAACAATATGACCGATTGGGATTACGACAACGACATTGCTGTGATGCGATGATGGTTTTTATCGGAACTTGTTTCTTGCTTCAGTCTTTTTTTGGGCTCGGTTTATTTTTAAACAAAAAAATGGGTCTGTTCCCGTACTTTCCGTTTTACTTTTGCTGTGAATTGCAGCCGCTTGATTAACAGAATCTTAAAGATAATATATACGGGAACGAACCTAATGCTGGTGCCAGGTTCCTTTGTCCAGGGAAATCGTAAAGCTGATTAAGGCTGTTTCTACTTTTGGTTTTTTTTTTTCGTTGCTTTTGAGCTCATCGGAGATTGACCCACGGGTTGGCAACGGTTTTTCGTTGTAAAAAGGGTACTCTGGATTAATTATTACGATATTTGAGGAAGGACAAAGAACGGCAGATTGTTCAGGGATTATGTTGCTGATGAATCGTTCGGAGATATCGATTGTTTTTAAACTTAGACGAGCCTGGACTAAGTTGATGGGTCGGTGAGTAATAATGCCCATAAGGTTGGCAGGTTTTTGGTCTAGTTTGTATAGCGAAACAAATTTCAGAGGTTTTATCTATAGAATCTTTGCTTGCGGTTATTCAAAGCCGGGGGGAGGGCGATTGGCCTAGTGGGGGGGAAGCCGGGGGTGGGGGGGGGGGTTTAATATGGAGTTGGTGGGGGTAGTAGTGTTGGGGTTGCTGGTTGAGTAAAATTAGTGGCATCATTCTTTGCTCGACTGTTGAGCTGTACGGTCGTTTTCAATCGCTATCCTGTCGTAACGATAACTATAGTTGTGTTTCCGTGCGTTTGTTCGCGTCGTAGTACCAGTCGTATAGTGCGATGTTAAAAAAGAAGCGAAGGGCAGGATCGAGCCCTGTTAAACAAGATCCCGTTGTCCAGGGTAACAATAAGAAGAAGCGTGGTCCGTCTGATGGTGCGAGTGTGTGCACCTCAAAAAGCGCAGCTACTGCGATGAACACTAGCGAGGTCGGTGATTTCGGTGCCTCAACGGAAAACTTGAGTGCTGCCGGTCCAAGTGCGATGAAAATAAAACTACCTCCACTGGTAGTTAAGAACGTGCCTTTTGAGAAGCTGGTAGGCACTCTTTCATCGTTGGGTGTTGCAGCGGAGTACAAGCTGTGTCGCATTGGAATCAAGGTGATGCTTCGCACGAAGGCGGAATACCACTTAGTAGCCGCATTCCTGAAGGATTCCAAGGTGGAATTCTTCACGCACGATATCCCTGGTGAAAAACCGTTCAAAGTTGTCATCAGAGGCTTGCCAAACATCGATCCCAAGACGATCGAAGCAGAAATCAAGGACCGTTACAAGCTGGTCCCAACCGCTATTTTCCGCATTACAAGAAGAGATGAAAAAGTGAAGACGTATCCGGACTCTCTTTTCCTAGTACACTTCAAGAAGGGTATGGTGACGCTGAACTCACTGCAAGAAATTCGCTCCTTTTTTCACGTTAATGTTCACTGGGAGTCATACCGTGGCGGCCATCGTGATGTGACGCAATGCCAACGGTGCCTTAATTTTGGACACGGTACCCGTAACTGCAACATCAAGCCGCGCTGCGGTAACTGTGCCCAACACCACGAAACATCCAACTGTCCTGTGGACGAAGCCGAGGTGTTCAAGTGTGCCAACTGTGGTGGTGCTCACAGGTTTCCGATCGTCAGTGCCCCAAAAGGGAAAATTCCAAGCGTATCCGTAAACAAGCTTCGACCGCCAATCAACCTGAACGCAAGAAGAAGGGCAAGGCTCCGACTTTCTTTTCAGAAGATTTGCCGCCACTTCGCGGTGCTTTAAAAGTTCGACCAAATCCGTGAGTACCAACGGTTCCCCCTGACGAAACCGCCGATATGTTTACTGGATATCCAACCCTTCCCCCTGGATTCCGAACATCACCACCGCAAAATAACAACCTCGATTTGTTCTCTACGGACGAATTGATGGAAATATTCATCAACATAACCGGTGCGCTCCGTCAGTGCCGCAGCAAACCCTAGCAGATCCAGGTACTTGGTAAGTTCATCATCCAGTATGATGACTAAAACACTAACTATCGTCATCTGGAACGCTTGCTCTGTCCAAGCAAAATAGATTGAGCGTGCCGATTTCATCCTCAAGTACAGCATCGACATGGGCCTAGTTACTGAAACCCACCTAAAGTCCAGTGACAGTTTCTGGTTGCCAGACCACAACATCATAAGGCTTGATTGCACCAACTCCAGGGGGGGTGGCGTTGCGATCGTTGTGAAAAAAGGGTATCAAATTCAACATCCTGCCTCATATCCGCACTGCTGTCATCGAGGCTCTTAGTGTGGAAGTGGAAACGTCGACCGGAACCATCCGGTTCATCGCTGCCTACTGCCCTCGGCAGTGTTCCAGCAGCAACGAATTAGCAATCCAGTTCAAAAACGATCTGACCGCCATCACTCGAACTAGATGCCGTTTCGTCGTTGGAAGGGACCTGAACGCTCGTCACGAGGCCTGGCGCAACTACCAGCGAAATCAAAACGGACGCCTGCTATTCGATCACGCTCAGCATGGCCTGTATACGATGCAGTTTCCGGATGAACCAACTTTCATCTCTCCGGCGGGAAATCCTTCCACGCTGGACTTTTTCCTGTCAAACATCGGATTATCGAAGCCGGTGGTGCAGAACGATCTCAGCTCCGACCACCAACCAGTGCTGAATTGCTAATTGCTGAAGTCGGTGTCAACGTAACGCCTGCTCCAAGATGCATGCGTAAAGATTACCACCACGTCAACTGGATACAGTTTGGGCGGTTGGTGGACAGAAACATCGACGCAAATCCACCGATCGACACCGTAGAGGACATCGACCGAGCGTTGGACGGACTTCACCGAGCCTTAAGCGTGGCTGAAGAGGCATGCGTTCGACGAGTTCCTGTGTGGGGTAAGTTTACTGCAATTGATTCCTATACCCAATTTTTGATTCGCTCGAGAAATGTTTGTAGACGCCAGTTTCAGAGGACCGGGGATCTGAACAAAAAATATGAAATGGCCGATCTGAATAGGCAGATTGCTTCCAGAATGGTCTCAATCCGAAACGAAAGTTTCGGAAAAGTTGTTCAAAACTTGGATGACCGCTCTAGACCATTCTGGAAGGTAGCCAAAGTGCTGAAGACCCATCCCAAACCTGTTCCTCTTCTAAAGGTTGACGATTCGCTTCTCATCACCCCACTCGAGAAAGCAAATGCGATCGGTGATCATATCGCTTCATCGCATATGCTTGGCTCGAAAATCCAAAGTCCGCTCGAAGATCGGGTTGCGCAATGCGTCCACAATTTAGATGCCTCCCCTTGTGTCGTGCCTCTAGAAGACAGGATAACGGCTGAACAGATTTGCTCAGCGCTGAAGTATACCAAAAACATGAAGGCTCCCGGGTTTGATGGGGTTTTCAACTTAATTCTAAAAAAGCTTAGCAACAAAGCCTACGCATTATTGAGTGCTATCTTCAACAAATGCTTGGAACTGCACTATTTTCCGAGCATTTGGAAGATAGCCAAAATCATACCAATCCGCAAACCCGGGAAAGATCCAACATCGCCTTCAAGCTATAGACCAATAAGCCTCCTCTTAGCGCTGAGCAAATTGTTTGAGAAACTTATCCTGAATCGTTTGCTCAAGTTTATCGAGGAACAGAACATTCTCCTTCCGGAACAGTTTGGGTTCAGAAAGGGACATTCCACCACTCACCAACTAGTACGGGTGATGAATAACATTCGAATGCCGTAACAAAGCTGTATCCAAGTCCACAGCCGTAGCAGTTGTTAAGACGTTGAAAAAGCGTTTGACAATGTCTGGCATGACTGGCATGTATTCAAGCTTTGTAACTTCAATTTTCCTTTGCATCTTGTGATGGGCCCCGTTCTATATAAGAAAAGTCAAAAAAGTTTGTCACCCTAATTTTATGAAAGAACATCAAATTTGCAAGCAAAAAATACTTAGGTAACATTTTTCTAAGATGCACCGTTTAGAAGATATTACTGATTTAATATTGATTTTTTTGATAACTTAATAAGTTTTGGCCCTTTTCGGATGTACTCCGTGTTTTTCCAGTTTCAAACGTATTTTTTTCGGAAAGATTGAAAAATTTTGAGTTAAAATGACAGTGACAGCTTAAAGATTCGAGTGAAATTCTCTGCCTTAAAAGTATTTTGAAAAACAAGTTACAAAATCCCACTATCAGGAACAATGATTTCTTCCAGTTATTTTTGGTGTATTGTGTTGAAAATGTGCATTCAACTCTTGCATATCGCCTAACAGTTTAATCCATTTAAACTGGATGTGTTTATACTGTGCATATTTTCTCTCTATTGCCGAACATCGCCACAGACATCAAACCGATGAGACAACTCGATTTCGAGATACACCTTTTTGAGAACTGCAAATGCAAGCTCCTCAATTAGCAAGATTCAAAAGAGCGAATTTAAGACCCGAATAATTATTAAAAGGTCTATAATAAAATAAAAAAAAATAAAAAGAGCGAATTAAGCTTATTTCTCAGGGATGGTGATTGTGCGCAATAAAAAATAACATTATATGTTGAATATCATCAGTTTATTTTTATTCCTGTATTTTTATAAAATTATTGTTTACACAACTTTCTTAACAATATCGAATATTTTGGCATCATTGTCAGGACAGTTTGAATAAAGCTTTGCCTTTATTGTATTTTCTGATAGAGGAAGAAATGAGTGGAATTTTTAAGTTCCTTGAATTGTTTTTGCATTATTATATTGATTATTTAGCTGCAAAGACATATTTTCGTATTCTTCTGTAGTGGAATAACAAAATGACAACTTTGTAAGTTCTTCTTCTTTTCGTTTGTTTGCCCAATTAAACAACTCTCTTGCAGTCTTTATCGGGTGTTCGCGTTCTTTGGCTAAACTTGCTCTGGTAGCCATGCGTTTTATCGTACCTCCAATAGCATCGCATGGACTTTTTCCGTGCGATGTTGCGAAGAAATGCCATTCAGCGTCAATACCATACTTTGACTTAAATTTACAAAGGCTAGAAAAGATTTTTCGGTTTTTATACTGTGAAGCAGCACCATCTGACATAAAATAAATTTTTTTTATGTTTTTATTTTGATCAATTTGTAAAAAGTTTATCATTTTATCAATAAACAAATTAACAGCGACTGAATCATGTCTTAGTTCTTCATAAATTATAATGAAGCTAAAATGTTTAATTTGCATATTTTCAGTATAATATATTACGGAAGGCCTGTTGCACGTTCCAATGGTGTGATTGAACTTCATCCTGCAAAATAAAGCTGTAATTTTCAGAAAAGTCACAAATAGCTAAAAATTCACCATCTTGCAAGTTTTGTTTTGTAGTTTTCAAAAAATTGGATTGTTAGGTTTTTACAAAATCATGCGGAATCAAACTTTCTAATTTTGAGCTGAAAAATGAAACAAACTCATCGGTTTGCTTTACAATAGTTTCTAAATCACATCTGTCAGTGGTAACCCATTGTTCGAATGAAAGCTTTTCAACAAAGTTTTCTTCCAGTTGTTTCAATAAACTGTCTTCTAAAACTGAGGTATCTGGGCAGTTTTTTACATCTTCGTAGATGGCAATGAGTTGTCTTATTTTCGCAAAGTAATCTATTCGTTAATGTTTTTAGATCATTCAAGACATTGTATTTTTTTAAGCTATGTAGAATTAAATTGACATTTTCATGCGTAGTGCAAACGCAAACATTATGTGTTTCTGTGATAGTCAATAGTTTACATTGCCTTGGCCGGTGGCTTGCAAATGATGAAAACCCTATTTTTACATTGACGTACATTTCATTAAAGCGATTAAAAGCTTCTCTCAATGTCATCATTAACAATCTTTTCTGAACAGCTAATCTCTTATTTCCTGTCTTTTTGACGTAGGACTACGTCTGTGTTTTCAATATTGGGGTACACGTTCGAATTACGAAAATTTGGAGCGTCACGAAAAATATATAGGTTTTGAACGTTAATAACTAAGTCATTCCACGATCGATTTACAAAATGTTTTCACCAATCGATCGGGACATTTTTTACGCTTAGGTTCTTATATTTAAATCTATTGATTTATAACATTCAACTATTGAAATTAACGCAAATTTAAGGTAATGTCTTATAATGTCGATTTTTTCAGAGTAAAGTTTCCAAATACACAGTACTTTTCTAGCACAGATTTCATATTTAAGTAACGAACGTCTCCTAGGCAGCCATGAATGTTATATAACGGGTACACCTTCGCATTTTGAATTAGTTTTTCGGTGGTCGTGGAGCTGTGCAGAGTAGGATCAGCAGTTGGATCGTAGCCGGCAGCAGCACTGGCGAGCACTCGTTGCCCAGAGAGGCGTAGGTGCAGTTGGCTATTGTTGCCGATGCTCCCTTCAACCTCGCTGCAAGAAACATGGCTGCTGAAGCCTACGATTTGGCGGGAAAAAGCCGCCCGTGACAACAAGACAAGAATCAACTATCCCACGTCAGCTAAAGATGGCCACCCGCAACAACGAGTAGCTGAACCAAGAATACCAAGAAGAAAGCCCAAGTTCAATCGCGAACCATGTTTCTCCCCCATCAACTAAATCCGTCCTTTTCAGGACGACCAAATCAATTTTCCAATTAAAGAGTTTATTTGGTTAAAATTTTCTCTTGTGCTGTTTCAAATTAATTTCAATCACCGGGCCCCAGCTGAAAATAGCATTAATTAAACGCCGCTTCCCGGAGTAAATGACAAAGAACGTTGAACAACCAACGAACGAAATTCCAGAACGGATAATTCGAACCGAACTGCGACACTTCAGGCCGACCATGTGGTTGAGTTAGTTGTAGTTCCTTGTTGTGCATAGCGGATTAGTTGCTGGCGGTGGCAAGCAAATTAGAAATGTTTCGATTAAGAAAATCATCCGTCTAGCGTGCAGTAATTAAAACTAATTATTGTGGCGCAATAACTGAATTTCGTCCCCTTTGGTGCAATTTGTATCACATAGCCTTCGTTGGTACCGCCTTCTTTCGTGCACTAGCATCCGACCCCTTTACCTCATAGTTCTTAGCAGTACATTTTGATTCAGTCTTACGACAGTCGTGGAGCTGTGCAGTGGTCTTAGGACCGCAGCTGGCGGCGGCGAGCAGTCGTTGCCCAGAGATGCGTTGTTGCAGTTGGCTGTTGTTGCCGATGCTCCCGTCAACCTTGCTGTGAGAAACATGGCTGCTGAAGCCTACGATTTGGCAGGAAAAAGCCGCCCGTGACAACGAGACAAGAATCAATCATTCCACGAGATGAACCAAGAAAGAAAGCCCAAGTTCAATCGCGAACTGTTTCTCCCCCGTCAACTAAATCCGTCCTTTTCAGGACGACCAAATCAATTAAAGAGTTTATTTGGTTAAAATTTTCTCTTGTGCTGTTTGAAATTTCCATTACCGCGCCCCGGCTGAACATGGCATTGCTTTAAACGCCGCGTCCCGGAGTAAATGGCAAAGCGCGTTGAACAACCAATGAACCAACAGATCCATAACTATCTTTTACGCGTTAGAGATAGTGGCCCGCTCAACCATCGTAGAAAATACAACCGGGGCCGTATCATAATTAAGAGCCACCAAATGCTTTCTAGAGAGTGTAAAATAGAATTGTCTTGGCCCTTTTCAAGACTGACTTAAATCAATTAGCGGATGGCCCTGATGTGTATGGGAATTCGATTGCTGCGTAGTCCTACGTCAACTTTGCGTACAACCCCATTGGGCTGTCCCTTATAGTTTGACCAGTGGAAGAAAACCGAAGACAGCTGACCCTTTGAAGGCCCGGAAGGTGTTGGATTATTTCAAGTGTAATCCGAACCTTTCGATTCGCGACGCGGCTCTGAAGGCAAAGTGTTCCGCCTGGTTCGTTCAGCAAACCATGAAACGAGCTGGGCTTCGTGTATTCAAGGTCCGTAAGGCACCGAACCGGCGTGATCAAGAAAACACGGCGGCCAAATCCCGCGCAAGGAAGCTGTATCGAGAGTGGTTAACGATACCGATGTTTGTGGTTATGGATGACGAAAGCTACATCAAGGCAGATGCAAAGCAGATACCGGGGCTGGAGTTCTACGTTGCCAAATCACGGTTTGATGTTTCGGAAGACATAAGGAAGAAGAAAGTGGACAAATTCGCCAAAAAATACTTGCTCTGGCAGGCCATATGCCAATGCGGTAAACTGAGTAAACCGTACATCACAACGGGTACCATCAACAGCGAAATTTACCGCACCGAGTGCCTCCAGAAGCGTCTGTTGCCCTTCCTGCGGTCCCACGGAGGCGAGACATTATTTTGGCCGGACCTGGCATCATGCCATTACGCGCGATCGACGTTGGATTGGTACAGAGACAATAACGTTGTTTTTGTACCAAAAACCGCCAACCCCCCAAATTCACCAGAGATTCGTCCGGTGGAAAGATTTTGGGCCATAATGAAGGCAAAAGTTCGAAAATCGTCCAAAGTGTTTAAGAACGAGCTGGAGTTGAAGAAAGAATGGATGAAAGTGACCAAAAAGGTCGGCTCCACCATTGCGCAAAATGTAATGAGGGGTCTTAAGGGAAAGGTGCGGGCTTTCAGCGATGGAAAGGAAATTGAATAAAGTAATTATGCCGAAACATAATCCATATGTATTAGTACATTCCCTGAAAGTTTCAAGAAAATCCGACTTAAAATAAATTTTTGGCGAACACTTTTGTCTGGTGCATTTTTTTCGAGTACAGGCCTTAAATTCGTTTAAAAAATTTTAACAAGGGGAAAAGGAATTTTGTTTTTCATTCATTGAAATTAATGAGACATACATTGTGTGGGGGTGGGGGGTGTGGTTGTGTCGGTTTTTGATTTTGTTTGCTATGTGACGATGAGAGGGGAGGGGGAGAAGAAAGGAGGAGATGGTTTCGGCGCGGGGAAAGCGGGAGGAGGCGCTGGAGAGTGGGGGGTCGTTGTGGTTGCGTTTGGGGTAGGAAGAAGTTAAGTGGAAAGGGTAGAGGGCGTACGCTTTTAACGAATGAGAAAGTCGACGAAGAGAATCACTCAATGTTACTCAGGACCTGATGCATTGTTCAACTTGATTTTTTTTTCGATTAAAGTGACAGAAAAATGAACGACCCAATTAGTAGGCTACGACAAAACCAACGATTCGAAATAGTTTTGAGACAAAAACATTATGAAATGCAAGAATCTTTCTGGTGATTCAAGTTCACATCAAATCACAAGCTGATACTATGTAGACCCAACAAGTTGTCTTCCAATATTTGCGTTCCCTTCTGGCTGCTATCACTCCAATTACCAAACATGTTATTTTTCACGCAAAACGCGATCGCAAAATGAGCCTCATTTCATGCTGCGCCTCTGACATCGATCAATATTTAATATTCTCCCATTTTCTTCTCTACTTTTTTTTTTCACTTAGTCTGAGCTTCGATCGATGATCATACAGCAAACACCGGCAGTCGGAGTTGACTTGATATGGCTTCGTGAAAAATATCGCTGAAGAGGAACATTTTTCAACACTCCCTCTCATCGAGCGAGATCGGCCAGGCCGGGAACCTGATTGACCGATTACATGCTCCAGTCACGGCAAAACTGTATCACCGCGTGGAGATTCTCGGTCAGGTTGCACTGGTAATTACGACCGCGGTGATCCGGGCGCACAGGTTGGATGCCGTAAAAAGTCACGGCGCGCTCTGAAAGATCGTCTGTCAGATTTCGGAATATTAAGATTAATTACTGTTGTTTTTATATTTTCTCGAAGCTTTCAGCGTGTGGAGGTCGTGCGGTGGCTGGTAATCTACGGTCAGATCTTTTCGCTTATATGCGTCGAAACGCCCGAAGGAAGCCATAATTGAAAACAGTTTGTTAAATGTCGTGTACCGGTGAGCGTTTTTCCTTTTACATCGAAGCTCTTATCGCCTGGCCAAAATCAAATCACTTTTCCCTACCGATGATGGTCCTTCGTAGAAGATCCTTTGACGGCAGCCGTGCAACCATTTTTTTTTATTGGACGGAGACCATCACGAAGAGCCCAGCGGCAGTTAAGCCGGATATTAACGAGACTACATTATCGTGACTAAATGGTCCAATTAATTTATATGCAACATCGATTTTCAGGTCAAACCAGTGAATTCAATTATCAACGGGTTCGGCCATCCCTCGATCGGTGGCATTCCTTCAAATTTCATCCTTGGTCGATCGGAGAAACGAGAATCATTTCAATTAAAGTGGGCAAATCAAGTACGATAAAGATCGGCACACATGTAGACATATATGTAGGAACAGTGCCGTATGCCGTGGCCGTGGCCAAATGTGGCATCTACAGGAAAAGGGGCGCAACTTGAGACACCAGCGTTGGTTGGAATGCAAATTTCCATACGCCAACAACAAGCGACACGCACGCAACGGCTTGCGAAGGAGCGACCTCGTTAAGATCAGCGCCCGATTTCGGAATGATTCCTCCGGGCGCTACACGACGACTGTCCGACGACGGTTCGCTGAAGTTTACTTTTAACTGGCGAAATTTACATGATTATATCAATCATCGTGGACCTCAGCGGTGGCTGCTGCTGCTGCAAACTTGGGGGTGCTTGGATTTTTGTGGTCGATTCGGGAGCCCGGGCCCAGGGAGAATATGATTGAAATGTTTGGCCAGGAATTTGGACTCGAGCAAAAGCAGTAGCAATCGGGGCGCGTACGGTCATTTTTCAAATTGGCCACATGGGGAGCATGGGCAGGCAGGTTTGAAGCTGATTTGCATGTTTGTTATAAGGATTATATTGAATTTGACCCGATGATTATCATTTCTATTGGGCATTGTTCTATGATGTCTGAATTAAGGCTACGGAGCTGGGATTTTCATTAGAGTGTGGCCCGGTCGGAATCACAATGACCAAATCATTTCTCCGTGCGTTGCTTTTGAATTTCTCACCCAAGTTGCCTCATAATTGGATGTTGATCATGTGTATGTACTCAATAGTAATTTTTATCTAGATTAAGTAGTGTTATATCCAAAAATAGGAAAGAGTGTCGTAAATTTCTGATAAACGTAATAAGTAGTATATGAGGAAAAATTCAAATATATTGATGAGCTCCAACCAACAATTTTATAAACTAACATTTAGAATGTCATTTTTCACTAAGATCTTCTGGATCCCTCAATTTAAATTGAGCAAGTTTTTGCAATTTTTTTCTCAAAATCCCCAATATCATGATTATTGCACAACGCCGAATTAATGTGTTGTCCTTCCTGATGACGTTCTAAGCATTATTTTATA
>JAHHFK020005830.1:0-150710 GCA_024533555.2 Aedes koreicus
GTTCTTTTTGATATTTATCCATTTGTCCTTTTGTCCTTTCAACGTTTTGTCAATTAATTATGTTTGTGTGGTTGTTCATAATTCGACCATTTGTCCATTCGACCTTTTATCTCCTAGACCATTTGTCATTATGAGTTTTGTCATTCGGCTTTTTGTCTTTTAACTTTTGTACTGCAATCTCAGTACAAAATTACCGACCCCTGTAAAAAAAACTAAATGTGTAGGTTACGAGTAAGATCAGAACGTAGTAGGCTATTTTTTTTGGAAATTTTAATTTTCTCATTTTTACTTTATCTACACTCAAAAAAATCGACACGTTACTTCCACGTGAAACGCACGTAATTTTCGTCCACTGCCAAAACCAGTAAAAAACACGTGGAATTCACGTAAAAGCTACGTGATTTCCGCGTAAATTTACATTCTTCGTGATAATCACATAAATTTTACGTGATTTTTCACGTACAATTCACCGGACACGTAATGTTCACCTGGTTTTACTGAAGAAGATTTGTTTACGAGTTCAGGTGGAAGTTACGTGAAATTTCACGTGAAAACAACGTGTTGATTTTTTTGAGTGTATATAATTAAGGTGTTGATGTCTGTAAAAGACACTCGAAGACGAGAAGATTCCGTTTAGTTTCTTGATTAAATTACTGCTGTGAAACAAATACTGGCATTGAATGTTACGGAGATCCTGTTTCGGAAAATTTCAGTAAAGGTCATTTTCGATATTAGTTAATATTTGCTCTTACGAAATAGAGAATTGAAAAATTCAATATCCCTTCAGTAGACGGTACACGTAGCAAGAATCTAACAAAGTTCAAAAGCATGGCGAAATGTATTCACTCCGGGTCTAAAAATCGTAACCAGTATTTCGCTGGCAAAAGGAAAACAGCACGCAGAAAGATTGGCAGTTTGCGGTGCGGTGGCAAACATGTGGAAGCAAAGTTTCTGTTTACATCCTTGTTCAAAAGTGTAGCGTAGGAGCGATTCTAGCCATACCAGTTTCCCATTAAAGAACAGGTTTTTTTTCTTCTTTTCTGTTTCGCTCAGCTTTAGCAAAAGTTCAACTACTGCTACGACAGTAGTTCGAGAATTTCCTCAGGATTTTCTTTCAGTATGTTCGTCGTCGTCAGAAGGCGCTGCGGTACAAGGTGTAGTTGAGTATCGCCAGAAAACAAATGTAATACTTACCTCTCAGGGGATGAAAACTTCGTACCACCGGATCGCTATTCACTTCGCACACGTAAATATCGGTATCATTTTGGCGGGCATCCTTAATTAGCAGTACCCAGACGTCGCCACCGAGAGGACTCCTGCCCTTGGGCGCTGAAAGTGAAGGAGAGAGAAAAAAAAGATACTATTAACGGTGTGACTCGTGCGCGAAAGGCCAGCAGAGCAGGAAGCGAATGGGAAAAGTTGGCTTGAAATTAACTCCTACTGTTTGGGAAAATTATGGTGCATGAGCTTTTAGACGGAGCGGAAGCAGGATGTTTGCTTGCACTAGAACAGTTTTCAGCCACATTCGATGCCAGTGAATTGAGTTAAGCTAATTTTGTAGATTATTGTTAAAGTTGTTCTATAGACAGTACAGGACGTCAGCATTACATACTGATATCTGGAGCATTATTTTTCTTCTTAGCGTTTTTAAGCTTATTGCTTTCACAATTAGCTTATAGCTTGCTCTCAACTTAGTGTTTTAAGTGCACTTCCACAGTTATTAATTGAGAGCTTTCGATGTCAGGTAACATTTTTGCATTAGGATGATTGTGTGGCAAGTACAATCATACTCTATGCCCCCCCTTAACGAAAAATTCCTAGACCAGACCGGGAATCGAACCCAGCCACCTCCAGCATGGTGTTGCTTTGTAGCTGTGCCTTTGACGACTGAGCTAAGGGAGGCCCTGGAGCATCATATGTATAAATAGAACATTGGTCAACTGCATTGATTGCATTGATTTCAAAATTCTGAAGAATTGTTTAAGCTATTGTTTTGATGTTCACACACTCAACGATAATTAGTTCTACCCGTTATGTTATCTGACTTCGACATAAAGGAGAAGGCGTAGACATACATTTTATGTGGAATCTAGTGTTCTGAAACTGACATACTCATAATAAGAAGAAAAGCAAGTCTGATTGAATTTCATTTGTTAATTTGATTTTGTTTTTACTCAACGAAATTTACCTTTCGAAATAGGCGACTCTACAATCCTTATCGGGACTACACTGATAGGCACTGAAAGTGCCAACCGCATAATTTTTTGATTTATTTATTTGGTTCAAAGAAAAGTGAACACACTTTTTTGATGCCTTATTATTATATATTCTTCAAAAGTTTAATTCATGTATTACTAATATTATACCTAAAAAATTAGAATCAATCCACCGATGGTGAAACTGAACCCTGTTTACACTTCAGCAGAATTACGAACTCAAATACGGCCAATATGGTACTCGATATTAATTTTCATCAGATATTCCAGGAGGTTCCAGAAATATTTGATATTTCTTATACTCAGTTGATGAAAGGAACTATCAAACAATACTGAACAAAGCTTGTCTCACATAGATTCCGTCAACTTGACTTGATGAATTTATTTTAATTCGCTGCAAATCGAAATGAAACAGCTTGACATAAAATGCGCAACTGCTGAATATAGCAACATAATACTTTGCTTCCCTTCAACTCAAATGTCAAATCTGTGCAACTGACGTAATTAGTGTGTTGCAATATTGATCAAAAGTACTTAATCTGAAACTTTTCGCCGTGAATTGACTGATGAAAATATTGTCGATGTGATGAAAATATTGTCAACAATTTCAACGACCTGTTTATCTAAGTGCTAGAATAGGGATAATTACGTAAATATTAGAAATTTCAGATATTAAGTCCAAAAAAAACTATAAGACCATCCTAACCGTCAATTATGATTATCGATATAGAGTTGAGATGCTAAATAAGAACATCCCAACAAACATCAGTGTTGAATTAGAGCTTGTTCAAGCAAATTTGGAGAAGCTATTCAACTGTGTCTTCTAGAATAGCTAAAAAGCTTCTCCAAATTTGTTTGAACAAGCTCTAATTCAACACCGTTGTTTGTTGGGATGTTCGCTTGAAAACTGTGCAGTTATATTAAATAGAGACTTGGTGTAATTTTTGAATATACTCGTTGCAGTTCAAAACCAGACAAGACCACTCGCTTGTTTGACTGTATAGAGGAATTAATTTCAGAGTTTTCTAAATTATTGTTCAAGGATGGCCTCTCAAAATAATTTGCAGGGAACGATGAGGAATACAGCCACATTAAACTCCTAGCTCAATTAATCAAAATACAAGTTGTTGTGTTTCTTAATAAAGATATTTGATAGGTAATCATATTTGCATTGCAACGCATTGCGTTGCGTTAGTAATTAAAAAATCCGTAGATTACACGCTGGAAGCTGGTATGAGACTTACTTCACCACTCTTATTTCGATTGCTTATGAAAAGCTATTTGGGAAGTAATAACTGTCCAACCAGGATTCAGGATAGATAAGCATGAAAACATCTATTGCCCACCACGCTGAGGCAAATCGAAAAAATGGGAAGATAAAGGTGATATATCATCAACTTAAATAATAAATAAAACCCATATCTATATTCATAAGAAATCTGTATTTTTTTTACATTAGGAAGTATGTTGATGTAGATTTTTTCAAATCATTCAAAACATTTTATAACTATTTTAACAGGGGAGAAAACACCTTCAGAGACACACTCCGACATATTCAAACACTTCACCACAACAAGACAAATTTCCGTAATTTTAGAAACCACTCACACGCATGTTAACATCAATGGCAGCTGGCTGCCAATAAGCATAACTTTACAATATTGGTTTGACAGACATGCCGAATAATATAAACACCCAGGGAAACTTCTTCCGGCACCCCAAAACACGATTAACCCCCAGTTTTGTAACGATTCAAAACAATACCTTGCCCAAATATTGCGAGAAAGCAGGAAATCTTTTTGAATAAAAATATGTTAACTGACTGACCAATGACTGATCATCAAATAAAAATTACCACCAAAAAAAAGTTTGTCTATGTTGGCGATTTGTTTCATTTTAATTTCTTCTCTTGGGAATTTTACCGAATAATAAAACATTTGATCAGAGATTGCATCTTTACACCACCGCACATCATTTTCTAACCCTTCCAGAGTCTTTAACAGTACTAAAGACATCTTATTATGGAGTTCAAATTAGACAGAAATAAAACAATAAGATTATAGGTAAATAGGTGGATACGGAATCCAACATAAACAAGTTACTGCTGAAAGAATCGGTACACAAATAGCTCAGTATGTAATCAGAGACTCGACAGTTTGGTTACCATTGTAATACACCGTAAAATACTATTTCGTTTATATCTCAAAGAAAAAAAAAAATGGCGTTCTTTGGGGATGCTGTAACTTTCATTTGCTGCCAACGGAACTGAAATCGGTTCACAAACGGCTTAGAAACCAATGTGACATTATTTGTAACGCACACAAACATCCACACATACATGTGCTCAGTCCGTCGACCTGAGTTTAATGGTTATGACACTCGGCCCTCTGGATACAAAATCGAGTTTTCAAACGATCTTAATACCCTTCTTTTGATGTAAGAAGGGTGAAAGAGGAGTTTTACTTGAATAAAAACCAAATCAATTTGTATTGAATACAAAACAACAATATTAGCATTAGCATTAGCATCAGCATTAGCATTAGCATTAGCATTGACGTTTGCACACCTCGTGAATGGAGCTACGGTGAGGAATAGTTCGTTGAAGGCCTTGCATGCCACCATGAAACGAAACCAGTTACTGATACGTTTCTTCACGCAATAATCTCCACGAAGACACTCTTCGATCGCTCACCTGGCCACGTCCATGCAATCGTTGTTGATAGGTTGGATTTGAAATCTACCTTAAGAAAACACGGGGAACCCACGTATTCTTCAGTAGATATCAAAGGAAAAAGGAAATGAATAGTCGGAGAGAACAGCTGAACAGAATGCCCTGTTTGGTGTACAGAACAAAAAAATATTTAACAATGGTCGTTGGGAGCATCTAGTCTACGAAGGTTAAGTGGTGCTCCATTCCTCTTCGAACGCTTGGGACCTAAGCATTAACTATAGTCCTAGCTTTCTATGGCTTATGGCTATAGCGCAATTACTCGCTCTCTGAATAGAGAAGAATGTCTGAAAATATAAGAACGGGTCGTGAAAGAGAACTTGTCAGATTTCTTGGATTGCAGCAACAACATTGCGTTACTTTAATATACAACTTTATGTATTATAATTTATTTCTAGGTTCCGTTATCTGAATCAATAGATTCTACGGCCACCAGTTTAGAATGAACTATGGACATTGAAATAAATGATAGCATAGCATAGCATAGCATTTTCAGACCATACATAAACCTGGGTTGGCTGTTGTAAACACTATGGAAGCGCCAGAAGAGCTGCTTTGGGTGTGACAGGCTCTTCATCCATCGATCTCTTTGCACAGCACCTGGCGAGGTCCTTATGATCAGCAAGGGATGGGAGAGAGGTGTTGATTAGATGTCTACCTAAGAAGATGCTGAGAACTCATGCTACCTTCATAGACATCTGGAGTTGGAAGTTGGATAGGATTGTGCGGGAGGCTTTCATTGGTAAGAAAGCGTATGTATATTTATATGTATATAGGTCGTTTGGAGTGACGAAGCTAAGAAAACTGATGCATTCCTTTGTTATCTGCTTTTCTGGGCTAGAACACAGGTGTTTCCTACTTGTATCCAGGCTCTTGCGTGGGAGCCTTGCAGTCGGTTGGGACATGAGCACTAACTCTTGTCTTAGCCTTTTATGGCTCATGGTTATAGCGCCATTACTCGCTTTCTGAAAAGAGAAAAAGGACTCGCCGACACACATGACACAAATTGGCGAATGCAATGATTTCGAAAGCAATTCCTTTGTGTATCTGAAGACTGTTTGTCGTCATCTCGTAAGCTCAGGGTTTGAATAACAAAGTTGCCCGGAATGTTCGCAAAGTTCAAAGTTCGAACTGCTCAACCGAAGGTGGCGGGTGCATGTGCGGTACAGCTAGGGCGAGGAGCTTCACGAGCGGGGCATCCAGGGCACGGTAAAGCATGGAGGAAGGACATCACATGATGGTGTGAGGGTGTCTTTCATGGGGTGGAGTTGAAAACCTCATGAAATTTGGGCATAATGACGGCAGATTCCTACATCATCATCCTGAGGGAATGGGCTTGAAGAGTAGTTCGTATTTTAGCAGGACAATGACTCGACACATACTGCCAAGAAGAACAAGTCGTTCTTCCGATCTTGTAGGATTAAAGCAGGGTCGAGTCAGGGTTGACAAAGCTGAAAAAATAACTATTTCAAAGCAGGAAGAGCTAGACCCACTGCGTTTAAAAAACCTGGTGAAAAGCATGCTGAAGCGCTTGCAGGGGGACTCATTAATCATTTGAATGCTATTCTTTTCCTTTAATTTATCTTTTCTGCTGCTAAAATGAAGTTGGATTTTGTCACTGTTTTATTTTCGATACAAATTGATTTTTTCTTCTTTAAGTAAAATTCTTTTTTTTTCAGCAATCCTTAAGTGAAACATTCAAAGAATATAAAAAAATGAGTGATAAAAAAAGACTTCAGTGTGTTTAATTTGAAACAAATAATTGAGAGATATTCCAAAAATGATGAGGTGGGCGCTTTATTTTGCCTTTCAGTGTATATTAAACTTCAAAAAATTCAAATTACTAAACATTCAGTAATCGCCTAAACCAAGGCTTCGTGTCCAGTTGCTATGCACCCCTTCGATGTGCCCCCAAGATGGACGTAGATCAGTTTTATGAGATGTTGGGCATAAAGGGACGTAGAGAAGCGCTGATCGAATGAAAACCGGTAGTTATAGCAGGAGATCTGAATGCTTGGGCAGAGGAATGGGGCAGTAGATTTACCCATGCATGTGAGTCTACATGAAGCTTTGGGTACGATTGGCCAACGAAGGAACCACATTTTGCGGAGACAGCCACGAATCTATTATCGGCATAACTTTCTGCAGCCCGTCATCTATGACAAAGGGGTACAGGTATAGCGACCATCAGGCGATAGTGTACAGCATCGGCCAACGGAGTCCTGAAGTAAGCCGAAGGACTAAAACCAATGGACCAACGGAGCTGGAAGACTGCTGACTCAGAGCCAGACGTCGCGTTCAAAGAATAAAAACTGAAACAGTTAGTGTTGGAATGTGCCAACCAGTTGCACGGGAATGGTTTCCAAATTAATAAGGCCTGTACTCGAAAAAATACACAATTTTCATCCATGTGTAGCTTTTTTGTCCGTGGGTAAAAATTGATCAAAATATGGGTTTAGCTAGTTTGGAGTAAATTGTTTACATGTGCAAAATTTCATAACAGTCGGTTTTGTGGTTATTGAAATGTCATCGAAACAAGAAGAAAATCGCCGGAGAATTTTGCGCGCCGTCATGGAAAATCCGACTGCGACCATGAGATGGATCGGAAGACAACTGGGAATCACCCATACAACTGTGTCTCGGGTAGTGAAATCGTTTAAGAAGTCCCAGAGGACCGAGCGGCGGGCTGGAAGTGGAAGAAAATTGTAGACAGCTGACCCTGTGAAGGCCCGGAAGGTGTTGGATTATTTCAAGTGTAATCCAAACCTTTCGATTCGCGACGCGGCTCTGAAGGCAAAGTGTTCCGCCTGGTTCGTTCAGCGAACCATGAAATGAGCTGACCTTCGTGTATTCAAGGTCCGCAAGGCACCGAATCGGCGTGATCAACAAAACACGGCGGCCAAATCCCCCGCAAGGAAGCTGTATCGAGAGTGGTTAACAAAACCGATGTGTGTGGTTATGGATGACAAAACCTACATCAAGGCAGACGCAAAGCAGATACCGGGGCTGGAGTTCTAGGTTGGCAAATCACGGTTTGATGTTCCGGAAGACATAAGGAAGAAGAAAATGGACAAATTCGCCAAAAAAAATACTTGCTCTGGCAGGCCATATGCCAATGCGGTAAACTGAGTCAACCGTACTCACAACGGGTACCATCAACAGCGAAATTTACCGCACCGAATGCCTCCAGAAGCGTCTGTTGCCTGTCTGAGGCGAGACATTATTTTGGCCGGACCTGGCATCATGCCATTACGCGCGATCGACGTGGGATTGGTACAGAGACAATAACGTTGTTTTAGTATCAAAAACCGCCAACCTCCCCAAATTCACCAGAGATTCGTCCGGTGGAAAGATTTTGGGCCATAATGAAGGCCAAAGTTCGAAAGTCGTCCAAGGTGTTCAAAAACGAGTTGGAATTGAAGAAAGAATGGATGAAAGTGACCAAAAAGGTCGGCTCCACCATTGCACACAATGCAATGAGGGGTCTTAAGGGAAAGGTGCGGGCTTTCAGCGATGAAAAGGAAATTGAATAAAGTAATTATGCCAAAACATAATCCATATGTATTCATTTATTCCCTGAACATTTCAAGAAAATCCGACTTAAAATAAACTTTTGGCGAACACTTTTGTCTGACGTATTTTTTTTTCGAGTTTATTTCCTTGTTTACCGTTCCGGTAGTGATGAAGCTTTGGCTTGCTCGACCACAGCTGCATATTGCCTGCCAAACCAAATATTTTTTGGGAAACTTGGCCTTTATCTTCGTCCTGAAATGCTCCTTTACGCTGTTCTGTTGCATGGCAGTATAATCAGACATTCCGGGAAGCTGCTTAAAGTCTTCCAGCACATAAGTTGTATCGTCCATTATCACGCAGGAAAACGTCGTCAAATATTCGCGATACAATTTGCGAGCCCGGGTTTTAGCCGTCACATTCTGTTTATCATTACGGGGTATAGTTTTCACCTTGAACGACTTCATACCGTGCTTGGAGGTATGCACGAAAGTTGGGGACTTTTTTTATTTTTCCAGCCACAGTACGTACCGAAAGATCTGGTCTTTTCTGTAATATTTGCTTCACCTTCGCGTTCTTCTGGTGGTTCCTGAGATCCGTTTTTGTTCCGCTCCGAGCCTTCCTGGCTGTTGTCAAACGTGTATAGAAAGATTTAAGAACGTTGGGGAGGGTGGTTGGATGAAAACCAAGTTTTTTTGCTTGTTTTCTTACTGGGAGGTCCGGATGTTTATCGTGCGACCGCACATATTTGTTTTTCGTGCTTGTCCTTCTTCCCCCGCCTCGTTGTTTTTATAGTTGTATAATAACAAAAAATTTTTTATATAATTATAAAATTCTTATATGGGGATTTATGGTGGGAGTTTTTGGGGTGGGTTTTGTGGGGTGGGGGGGTGTGGTGGACCCCCAGTCAACACAGAATCGCATATGATAGCGCATATGAGTACAACGTGGAGGCGATATACGTTCATTCGTCCATTTAACTCCATGTTATATGTATGCATATCGCCTCCACTTTATACTTATATCCGTTATTATATGCGATCTTGTGTTTACTGGGCTTATCTTAGCAAGTGTATAACTAGTTAAATATCGCTTCCAGCTCAAGCACTTTATAATTTAAAATGTAATCGATCGTTGCATATTAGGCTGAGTCAAGGGTCATATACCATACGTATATTTTGGTTGGCTGGGTAATTCTAGATCAAGATTCACTATAGAAAGTGAGGCGATCAATGAAAAGGCAGTTGGACTTCGTACTATTATAAAACCAGTTCGGATTAAAATAAAAAGTAAAGAGGTAGATAAAGGACAGGCCAGAGATTAATCGCTCAACCTTTTTTTTCAGTCAACAGAGGGACCACATCTTTGCATCTATTTCTATTTAAAAAGTCACTAAAAGCTGGAAGTAGCTCATACTACACCTAAGCTAAAAACCATCAGCTGCACCAATAAATGTGACATACCGTGGCGATCCAAGAAACAGACCCCTCCTCTACAATGCACTCAAGTACCCACTCAAGTAGTCGCTCTCGCCTATCTCTCCTCACTCAACTGCTGCCGTGTGTTGTGCCAGCAGCTGTTTGAGATCGTTATAACAAGAGGTTGCTTTTCAACCACCCAATGTCCCCCTCCCCCTTCCCATTGTGTTGTGTCCGACCGTTTTCCTAGTCCCACCCTGGCGCCGGTACTGGTGTAGTTTCATCTTCAAACGTTCTGCAAATTACGTCCAGAGGAAAAGCTGAAGCAAAGCAGTAATTAGCGTTCTTTTGTACGGTATTTTCCTTTCTACAATCCGAGCGAAGCATTTTTTTCTTCTTCTTTTTCTTCTTCTGTTGTTCTACTGCTGCTGATGTGCATTCTACACCAGTTCCGGAGACCGTGTGTGTACCCTTTAATCATTGTTCCGCCGCTTCTGAGAAAAAGAAAACTACCAGGGTAGGGTGGTCTCAAACGCACCCCGGAGTAAAATGGCCTCGAGCTGGTTTTTCATAACTTTTCGATTGCCAATTTGTGCTGTTAACAATCGGCATGTACTTCAAGTAGCAGTTTGGAACATACATGAGAATCGCGGCGTTGGGACCATTATACTCTAGGGTGCAATATGCGCCGCACTCCCTTACAATGCAATAACTGCAGAAAAGCTTAGCTTAGTACTGTTAGCTTCCTGCGTGTGTATGAGAGCAATCGTTACACAATGTACACCCACGAGTCCACGAATGACGTGCTTCGTGTGCTTTGATATAAAGAGCAACTTTTGTGATGAAAGGAGGGAAAAAACGTTTCCTGGCAGCGAACAGGTATAAACAGTTTCCCTTTACTATTTTTTCCAGCTTCCTCCGGAACAAGTAGATTTCTTCCGTTAGCCTATCCTGGTAGTTCATTTTGAAGGCAGCGATACGGTAGGAGTTTTAATTTCTTTGGTCGGTTTCTATTTATGTGGATTGCTGGTACCGGGAATAATCATGCACTTAATTAGGCAGGATCAGGCGCAGGAATCTTCTGAACGGTGATGACGGTAAGTTAAATGCACCGTTTGATATGATACTTTGATGGGAAATTAATTAAAATTCTGCGAAACACTGACCGCATGTTATAATTGAGTAAGCTTAAAATATACTCTTATAGTCAGGGATGATGTGAATAAATTGACTTATGATGATGAAGATGATTAGTCAATCTTTGATCTGAGCTCACGAAAAATCAAGCCATTTTAGCCTAACAAAAGTGTGCACTCGACATCGTAGAATATAATTCATTTATTCAAGCTTGAAAAACTTGAATCGTTTGTGGAAAAACGAAAAACATTGAGAACATTGAACACATTACTTATACCGGGTACACTGTAAATTTATTTTCGTATATAAGTTTTCACTCGTTTTGGACACATGGATTTTGTATATAGAACAAATGTTTCGTATATTGTATGAATCATTCACATTGCTTTTTTTCTGGTACTATGCTATAATTACACCTTTTTTTTTTTTTATAATGCACGAAACGAATTTCGTGAAAACCTGCCAATCGCTGTTTTTCGCCAATCGTACTCATGCATGATGGTGTTGCTGGTGGGATCGGCGGGAATTATTTATTGATTCTAAAATAAAAATTAAAGCGCTGTCGAGAGTTATAACTTCATACTCATTTATCAAGTATGTTCTCACGAGTTCCCATGGCCTATTGAGATCAACCACGGATTCAGTAACAGCTCTTTCTAAATATACAGGATCGAATCCCGTGTCAGAAACATTGAAAAAAAAGCTGGACAACTCCTCGTGGTAGCGCTTTTTTTTTCAATTACATTTCAAGCCGATAAAGTAGATCTGTCAGTCATTCATGCAACCACCAGAGAGACGTTTCTTTTTGATTTTTAACAAAATATTCGTATCTCTTTGAACTGTTTTCGTACAATGCATGAATGTATCTTCATGAAAACAACCAATCAGTTTCATTGCAGAAAACAACGAATAGATTCGTAAGTTCTACCATCGATTTCGTAATATAAACTAAAATTAATTTTCAGTGTATGTTCTGGATATTATATACACACATCAGACATCATATACAAAAAGTTATTTCCTTTGCCGGAATTTGTGAAACAAAATATGATAGTTATTCTTAAAATAAAATTAATAGCAAACGAGAACGATATTTTGCGAAATTCATACATTTCATCAAATGCATACATTTTTGATTTCTGTGTCTTCAGACTGCGAAGGGTCCGCAGGTCGCCTTCTACATGATCGATCTACCTTGCTCGTTGCACGCCTCTTCTTCTTGTACCCGTCGGTTCGTTTTCGAGAATTATTTCGATATGCCCAGCCCACCGTGGTCAACCGTTTTAGCGGTGTTTACGATGGGAGAGTTCTTTCAAAAACTCATGCAATTCGTGGTTTACTCGCCTCCTCCACGTTCCATCTTCATTCTGTATTCCACCGTAGGTCGTATGCAACACCTTCCGTTAAAGGACTCTGAGGGCGCGTTGGTCCTTCACGAGAATTGTCCAAGTTTCGTGGTCGCAGAGGACTACCGGTCTAATGAATGTCTTGTAGATGGTCAACAACACAATGAATTCCAAAACGTATTGTTCCATACATTAAGGCTCACAATGGACCTGTCAAATTTTGGCCTGATTTGGCAAGCTTCTACTACAGCGGAGAAGTAGTACAGTGGTATCGAGAAAACGGGTGGATTTTTTCGAAAAAGACATCAATCCACCCAACTGCCCTTAATTCCGCCCAATTGAAAAATATTGGGCAATTGTCAAACAGAAGTTGAAGAAGAGTTGAAAGGTGACTTGGAATGCAACAGAGATGAAGAGATGGTGACACAAACTGGCCACCTAGGTTATCCAAAAGAGTGTGCAAAGTATGATTAGTGGTATTCGTTTCGATGATGAAAGTTCGAAATTTCATCAAAACTAAATCGGAATAGTATTTTCGCTATTTGTCCTTTCAAGTGCAATAAATGACCTTCATTTTAAGTACTCAAAATTTTTATTTAATTATCGTGGTTCCGAAATAGATGATTCAAGCTTTTAATATTTTAATTGAAAAGCTTATTTCAACAAAAACATTTCATTCGTATTATATTGATCAAGTACGGGAAAAAAAGTTCGAAGGTAACAGTTGAAAAAAATACGTTCAATTTACTGTGACATTCATTCGATTTGCCTGAACAAGTGCACCAAATTATCAGTGTACATCGACATTACTTTATTAAGTGGTTAATGGGGTGGTTTTGTGAAGTTCACGGAACTTTATACACTGATGCAAAAATTCTTACGAAGTTCATGCAAAAACCTTATAAAATACAGCCAAGTACTTTATTCTAATTTCATACATTAACCTTATAAACGTTTGGGTACAATCTACCATATCTTGTGTTTTAAATCGGTACAACGAACGTTTGACCATCGATCGGAAGAAAAAGTTTAGCCAAAATGGATCTCCGTATAGTGTAAAGGATCACAAGCGGGTAAAGCTCGATTCAAAGTAAATCTGGACGCACGGTTTAATACACCACCGCGTCCCTGGTGGTTGGAACAAAAAAACGTTTGACAGGCATTTAATGATGTTTCATTGAACAAAGAAATTGGTAAAAAAGTTTTTCTTGATTGATCAACGCATCTCGAAATTACGGATCATGGAACTTGAGAAAAGAAAATTAATTATGCACAAACATCTAGAGAATCCTTCGTGGTCTGCCTCAAAAATAGCAAAAGTGTTAAAATTCCCAAAGTCAACGGTGTGTCTTGTAATCAAACGTTTCAAGGATACACTGAGTGTGGATAGAGCATAGCGCATCTATCATAAAAGTGGCACTAGGGACAAAGAGCTGAGGATAAAGGTGTTGAGGTACGTGAAAGGCAACCCAGGTGTCTCCATACGTGTTTTGGCAAATAAATACAATTTCAACTTTTCCACCGTGCGTAACTCCTTTCAAGAGAAGGATATAAGTCTTTTTGTGCCAGTAAACTTCCGAATCGCTCTCTGAAATAAAATTTTAAAAGCGAGCAATATACGAACGAATTTTGACGAAATTTGATGGCTGTATTTTAATGGATGCCGAAACATATGTCAAAATGGATTATAAACAAATCCCCGGACGAAAATTTTACCTGGCAACTGGTCGTGGGGATGTCCCTTCCAGGTATAAATTTGTTTTTGCTGATAAGTTTGCTCGGAAACTAATGATTTGGCAAGGAATCTGCAGTTGTGGTTTAAAACCAAGGTTTTCATCACATCTCACACAATGACGTCGAAGGTTTTCACGAAAGAGTGTCTGAAAAAGCAGATTCGGCCCTTCATTCGGCAACTAAAAACCAACGTTATGTTTTGGCTGGATCTAGCCAGCCGCCACTACTCTAAGGAGGTACTAGAATGGTATGCTACAAACAATGTTAATTTCGTCGCCAAAGAGATTAATCCTCCGAATTGCCCTGAGTTCAAACCGATCGAAAAATATTGGGCAATTGTCAAGCGAAAACTTCGAGGATGCGGTAAAGAAGTGACAAATGCACAACAAATGCGTTTAAAGTGGAATAAGTTCGCCGGTACAGTGTCACCAGCGACTGTGCAGATCATGATGGCATCGATCACAAGTAAAGTGCGACAGTTCGTTCGAAACGGTGAAATATAATAACTTGTTATGTATCGTTTGAAAGCTGAATAAATACGTTTTTGTTTGACGTTTTGATCAACCGTGTATGTTGTTTAATTCTTGAGTTATGATCACACTGGTGAATGCGTCCAAATTTACTTTGAATCGGGCTTTAATGAAAGCTTTCAAGAGGAATCCAAACAGTTCAGTTCGAGATGTGGTGAAAAATCTGTATTTAAGCAAAACTTTCATGCAAGATGCGAAAAAACGTGAATAACTACACACGTACAAAGTCCAAAAATCACCGAATCGCAATGAACGGCAGAAGATGGTAGGGAAATCACGTGCACGGAAGCTCTACATACAGCTGTTGACCAAACCACATTTTCTTCTGTCAAAAATGCCGACCAAACCACATTTTCTTCTGCCAAAAAACCCAAAAATGACAACGCATTTTCTCGTTATGGATGACTGGACTTATGTAAAAGCAGACTTCCGGCAACTTTCGGAGCTCCTGTTCTTTACTGCTCATCATAAGTTCGATGTTTCTGAGGACGTTAGGAAGCAGAACATATCAAAATTTGCCAAAAAACTACATGATTAGGCAACCAATTTGCTCGTGTGGAAAGCGGAGCAATTTGGCAGATATACCTAAAGGAATATCTCAAAAAGCGTCAACTTTCACTTCTGAGGTCACACGATGGTCCTACGCTTTTATGATCAGATTTAGCCTCATGCCAATACTCGAAAGATGTTCTGGAGTGATACAAGGCTAAGGAGATCCATTTTGTGCCGAAGAATCTCATTTCCCCGATCGCACCGGAACTGCGACCAAATGAGGAGAACTGAGTCATCATGAAGCAGGTACTTTGGTAACATCCTAAGGAAGTGAAATCGGAGGAAGATATGAAGAAAACATGGATTACGACACAAAAAACAATTGGTCCAAACGTTGTACAAGATCTTATGAGTAGTGTTAAAAGGAAGACTCGTGCATTTGGGTATGGAAATGAAACTGAATAAAGCAAACATCAGGAATGTTAAATAATATGTTTCATTTTAATCTCCGAAAATTTTAATACGATTGGTTGAATGGGTGAGTAGTGCCGAATCTTTTCTTGTGATGCAATTTGATTCCGTACACCCTTTATTGCTGTCACTCAGCTCAACACAGTGTAACTGATCTCATAGCAATCTCTGCCAATTCCAATTTAGAAATAATTTCTACAACCAAATTCAAAGAATTTGTGCAGGTTTGAGTGAAATAAAACTTATGAAAACATGAAGCATGAATATCTATTTATTCATGAAAACAAAAGACCCAACGACTGTGAGTTTGAGGATGTCTTTGAATACCAAAATGCAAACTATGACAACATCAAATGAAGATTAATCAGTGTAAACTGGCAGTCAGTACTAATGATTGAAATGTCGAACTTGTTGTCGACGTCTTCTACAGCTTTCTTTTTCAAATTATGCTTCTACAAAATCAACAAAATAAAATCAGACAATTTTCCGTCATACATGCATCTACAGGGTGTTCAATAAGTTCGAATACAACTTTTCATCGTTGGGTAGGTGCGCACCATGTGCATTCTGTGTATTGGTATTCGTGTCAGCTTTAGCCTCATACAGTGACGGACAATACAATAAGACCAAAGCCTGATTTGGTAAAATGGTCATGTTAGGGGGCTTGCCTTTCATTTTCTCGAGAACCAATTGAGCTGAAATTTCGGCTGTGGTCCAGAAGTAGCCTAAATTCTCATCTGCATTAAATCCATCATTTTTCATTCACCACTTTAAAAGCTATAGACACCGCATACGACAAAACAATAAGACCTTTTTTTGATTTCCATAAAGGATGCTCGAATTTGAGGATCTGAATTTTGATTATTGATGCACGGGTCATTTAATATCAGTATACTATAGATTGTAATTCACCAAACTCATCAACATGGCCGAAACTATGGATATCAAAAGAAGATCTTATTGTTTTGTCGTAGGTGGTGTCTGTGGTTTCTGAAGTGGTGAATCAAAAATTATGGATTTATTAAAGATGAAAATTCAGGTTATTTCTAGGCTATTGCCAAAATTTCAGTTCAATTACTTCACGGGAAAGTGAACGACAAGCCTCCAAACATGACCATTTTGTATGAAAATCGGGCTTTGGTCTTATTGTATTGTCCGTCACTGTATATAGGCTAACCATCGCGCACGGTGTCGACTTGCTGTCATTTGTTGTTTGTTTACCGCGCACGATCAAGGAGTACCGCGACGTCGTAGTAAAGTTGTTTGCGAGAGGAGAGCGATCAGGCGTCATATTTCGGCGGTTGAAATCTCACGGCGTGAAGCGGAATTTCATCTATACCACCATCCGTTAGTACAAGGAGCAGCCGCGTTCGGCGAGGTCGCCAGCAGCCATCAAGGTGGTTAGGGAACCGGTTCGTCGAAAAATGAACCGCTCGATTCGGAAGACCGCTGCTGACCTGGATGTGTCGATCGGGACTGCCCACACCATCATGACGAAGGACCTGGTATACAAGCCGTACAACGCAAGGTTCACGGGGTAACGGAGGCTGGACAGAGCCAAACTGATACTTTCGCGGCAAGCAGATCAGGAATTCGTGTTTTCTTATGAGAAACTTTTTGTCTTGCAACAGCCGCACAATGTCCAAAATGATCGGCTGTGGGCGTCAACGTTGGCCAGCATCCCTCCGACCCACATAAACATCCCGCGGTTCCAGAGCGCCGCGTCAGTGATGGTTTGGGGGGCCGTATCCAGGCGTGGAGAGCTCCCACTGGGTTTATCGAGAAAAACTTTGAAACGCCGCGTACTATAAGACCGAGGTTCTGGAGAAAGTTGTGGCCCTGGCACTTCGGGACCTCTACGGGAAGGATCATTACGTCTTTCAACAGGACGGCGCACTGGCCCACACGGCGAATTTCGTCCAAGCGTGGTGTCGGGAAAATTTGACTGATTTTCTCGATAAGACTTTGTGGCCTCCCACCTTCCCGGACCTTAATCCCCTGGACTATTATGTATGGTCGTACATGCTGGCCAAGCAGAGCGAACATCAAGTGAGCACTATGGACCAATTTAAGAAGCTTATTTCCAAGATCCAAGACGAGATGCCGATGGACCAGGTGCGTGCCGGGTGCGATTCTTTTGAAAAACGTCTCAAGCTAGTCATACAGCCCAAGGGGGAGAGAAGAGGGAAGGGCGTGCTCCCAACAAAAAATTCTCCCAACAAATAAAAATTGCTTCAATAAAAATTGACTCATAAAAGAATATCATGTATTTTCATTTTTTTAACACATTTTTTAAGTGTATTCGAACTCATTGAATACCTTGTAGTGAACAGGTTCGAGGCAATTCAGAAGAAATTTTCAATCTTTGAGCAACATTTTTTCAAGAAATCTACACCACTTGTTCCGAACAAGATGATGACCTAAACTTTTTTAAATTCATCGCGGAATTTCCTAGCGATGTCGGTGTCAATAAAGTGGCGGAACACGACTTTTAACATGACCTTACATATCTACATGCTTCTAAACGTTCTGGACCTTTCGACATTCCTTCGGTATTTCTGAAGAACATGCCAATGGAACTTACTACTCCGTTATTTAGGCGCTTCAAAATGACGCTTAAGGGCTTACGCTGAAGCATTCTCGACGGCAGCCACTACCTCAATATTTAGAATTATTACAACTCAGAATCTGTACTAAATATTGGATATTTGATCACATCAGTTTGTATGCTTACTTGCTGTCAGCAATGTGATGTAGTTCGATTCGATGATCATTCACTAACAATCGAGATTTATCAATTTGAAAAAGCGAGGTAAGTTTGCGAGAGAGAGAGAGAGAGAGAGAGAGACAAACAATAGAGAAAAATACACGGAGCAGCAATTCACCCTAAAACTGAGATTTTCCCCAAAATATCAAAAAGCTTTTTTTTGTGCCTATTTTTAAATCTGGCAAAAAATCTGACATTCGCAATTATTGCGGAATTGCCATTATCTCCTGCATTCCCAAATTATTTGAAGACAATAATCAACGAAAAGTTATTTACCCAAAATAAAAAAACGGAAAAACAAACATGTAACATGGATTCTATAAAGTAAACAACCTTCCCAACCATCAACTATTCATTAATTGCAATGGATGATGGTGACTACTCTGAAGCTGTTTACACAGACTTTAGCAAAGCATTTAATCGCATTGATGTTTCAATGCTACTCTTCAAATTGCAAAAAAATGTGAATAGACCATGGGCTTCAAAAATGGCTTGAATCCTACCTTACACACTGCCAACAAATAATAAAGTTTTACCGAAAGAAATCGTATCCCATTCAAGTCACTTCAAGAGCTCCGCAAGGGTCTCATCTTGGCTCTCTTTTATTTATACTATATTTTATTTATACTATAGTAGACTGAGCGAACAAATCGAGAGGAATTCATTCGAATATTGTATGGAAATTTGCCACAAGATATTATTGCAAATTTCATACGATTCTCTAATGGAATCTCTAATGTCGATTGAAAGTGTATATGAGGCATGCTTTTCTCGACTAATGCAACATTATTCATTTCATACGATTTCGTATGGAATGAGTCTTGGACCCTTGCTTTGTGGTTCATAGTTCCGATCGTATGAAAATCATGGTATCATCATCGTATGATGATATGAAACTTTTTCTCGAAATAAGAAATAAGGAAGATATTAGCATATTCCAGAATGAAATACACATATACACACGATACATGGTGTTCGGAAAACCTACTGCAATCAAATAGAATCAGTAAAAATGCAATTTCTACTTTATGCTCTTGGGAAATTAGGAAGGACAATGCTTCCTCTTCCATCGTATGAGGCGCGATGCATGCTCATCAATATTCAAACATTGGAACAGCAATGGTCGTAACGACATTGTTTTTTGCAGCGAGTTGATTCAACTGAAATTTTATTAAAGTTAAACTTCTAATTACCTTTCGGGAAACAAACAAACAGAAGTTTATTCAGAACTAATCATGACCGGACGAACTTTGCAAAATATGGGACATTAAATCAAATTATGGCAACTTATAATCAACACTGCGGAACAATAAATTTCGTGGCATAGCCTAAAGATGTATTTTAACACCACATGAAACAACTTTAACTGAAAAAAATATTTGGTTGCACTATCTTCTTAGTATTTACCACAAAATTTAAACTCAGTGGACGCAGTGGTTCTGCGCCCCAACAAAACAAAACAAATCTTAGTCAGAACATTTTTTATTTTTTTTCTGTACTTCATTACGAAATTGTACTAAAGCCTGTCCACGTTAAATTTCGGACACCAAAATAATAGCAAAAAAAAAAAATTATACATAATTCAACAAAAACGATTGTTTATTTCACAATAAAAGATTTATATCTACATTAGACTGTTGATTAAGATGTTAATCATTCTTGCTGGAAAATTCTCGAACTTTTTGTCATACACCCGCCATCAGGTTCCGTACGTTATCCTCAGATACGCCCGCCGTGATGATTCTCCATCTTCTCTTGAAATCATCGGTACCATTGGCTTTCTTCTGAGTTTCGAAGAGTGTCCGCTTAACTACAGCCCAGTACTTCTCTATTGGGCGAAGTTCTGGACAGTTTGGTGGATTGGCTGTTTTTGGCACGTATTTGACCTCTTGTTCCTTACACCATTCCAGGACGGATTTCGCATAGTGACAAGAGGCCAAATCAGGCCAAAACAGAGCTGGAGAGTCGTGGCTTCTGATAAACGGTAGTAACCGCTTTTGCAGACATTCTTTCTCGTACACATCCTTATTGATAGTGCCGGGAGAGACAAAACTTTTCGATTTTCGACCACAACTACATGTGGCCTGCCAAATCAAATACTTCTTCGGGAATTTGGACACCTTTTTTGTCCGGAGTTGCTCAACAACGGCGTTCTTTTGCATTGCGGTGTAAAAAACCAGACCCGGAAACTGTTTAAAGTCTTCGAGAACGTGTGCTTCGTCGTCCATTAAGATACAAGAAAATGTTTGCAAAAAAATGGTGTAAAGCACGACAATTTTGCTTGTCATCATGGTTGAGAACCTTTTTAACCTTGTACGCCTTCATTTCTTCCCTCTGCTTCACTTTTTGTACGTATGATTTTGACTTCCCAACTTTGCAAGCCACATTTTGCACAGAAAGATTGGGATTTTTCTCAAAAATGGCTACCACCCTCTTGTCCATTTGTCGGGAGCATACTTTTCGATTTGTTCCACTTCCAACCTTCCGATTCACAGTCAAGCGCTGGTCAAATGATTTGCAAACACATAACACGGTATTTTTCGGTAGTTTTAGTTTCTTGGCAAGATCGCGTTCCGATAAATTCGGATTTTGCTGCCGTTCGTACAAAATGCGTTTGCGCACTTTCACTTGATTCGACGCCATTTTACTGAATATAACAAGAAAGTAACAAGAATGTTGTTTCAGCTGTCATATAAGTGAAACGTTTCAGCGATCCGTGAAATAATTCAAAATCTACACTGAAAGAAAAGTATCCCAAATTCAACGTGGAAAGGCTTTATAGCATTAAGAAATGATGTATCCGTGAGTGTACTAGTCAGCTTTGGTTGGTTATGTTGACGTTGGTTATAGGCTATTGCCCCAAATCTTCTTTACTCATTTTGCCAGCCGTACACGGAACATGTCGTCCAAGAAGACGCTGTTGTTAATGACTTTTAAGGAGCCACGTTTGAGAATTTTGAGTCCTTTCGTCTGTTTTTTTAATTGTCTTTTTGTTATTTTGTTAGTCAGTGTTACGTTTGCAAGTTTAATACGACATTTCGTAATTTCGTCAGTATTTTGTTGTTTAGTCCGTGAAGTGCGTCATTTGAGAGTCTCGAACTTAAAACAAGAAGCTATTGTATTGTTCCTTGTGCGTTAGAATGATATAACTTAACTCTTATTGAAGCATTTCACCAGCCATGCAAGGATCATGATGTCCATAGAGACGCTGTTGACACATTTCATACATTTTCAAGTTTGCTACCCTTTGTCTCAGTCATGTCCATATCCACTGTTTTGTATGGAGTCGTTTTGTCTTTTTGTTATTTAGTTGGTCAATTTGTTTTCTTCAGTCTTTTGTAGTTTAGTTCGTCATTTATGTGCTGAGACAATCTTTTTGAGTAGTTTTCTCGAATCAAAACTAAGTTGTCATTATGTCGTCGAGAGATTTGAATTCTTCCAGTTTTAATAATGGTTGATGTAACAAGTCTCGATAGTCCCAACAGTATAATGTTTATGGTTTACTGATGGGACTCATGAGAGAGAAGTTTTCTTCAAAAGCTCTTCTTCTTCAGTCGTTTATAATTTAGTTAATTTATGTCTAGTGCTCTGGAAATCATCGATGCATACCTCGTCTTGCCTCGTTTAATTCACCTATCAGTATGTCCGCCTTAGTCAGTTCTTGTCTTCTGCGTTATTGAGTTAAATTCTATAGTCATTATAGAAAAGCCTACGTATACTTGTCAGGTTATGCCTCTTTTTTATGTCTAACGACTGTTCCAGAAAGTATAAGCACACCTTATTTTATTGGTCACTTTGAATATAATGGAATATTTCAACATGTTTTGGCTGCGTCCTTTTGTTTGCACATTTCTGAATGACATAGCATCAAAAAAGTGCTCAGTTTTGTGTTACCTATCAAAATGCGCGGTCTTACTCCGGAACAACGAAAAAGTATCGTGCACAAATGGTGCACTGTGAGCGGACTCTCCTTGAGAAAGTTGGCCAAGGAAGAGGGTGTAAGCGTCGGAGCGGTACGATCTGCGATTCGAAAATATAGAAAACAGTGTACGTTTGAAGATGCGCCGAAGAGTGGTCGAAAACCCGGTCCTGTTAGTCCGGATATCGATAAAAAGATCAGGGATGCCTACAAGCGAAAACCAGCGACTTCCGTTCGGGATGTTTCGAAAAAACTAGGGACCTCGTCGAGTAACGTCATGCGTGCCAAAGAAAGACTTGGGCTAAAAACATACCGGAAGCAGAAAAAAAAAACCCAAAAGGAACCCAAAACAGGCTGCGCCCGTGAAACCACTGGCCCGCAAACTCTACGATTCGTTATTGTGTAGAAATTCTGGGTGTATAATAATGGAAGATGAAACGTATGTGAAACTAGATTACAAAACGCATCCCGGACCACAATTCTATACTGTAAGCGAAGACAAAAACATCCCCGAAACGGAGAAGGCAATTTTTACCGAAAAATTCGGTAAGAAGGTTATGGTTTGGCAGGCAAAATGCGAGTGTGGTAAAACATCTAGTCCGTACATCACAACGGAGACAAAATACGTCAAGGAATGTCTCCAGAAGCGATTATTGCCGATGATCAGGCAGCACGAAGGTCCATTAGTGTTTTGGGCTGATTTGGCGTCATGTCATTACGCAAAGGACACTTTAGAATGGTACAAAAGTCAAAATGTATGTCTCGTACCGAAAGACATGAATCCGCCGAACTGCCCGGAGGCACGGCCAATCGAGACTTTTTGGGGTTTAACAAAAGCAAAGCTTCAAAAATTCATAAAACCAGGAGACGACATCCAAAAATTAAAAAGAAAAGATTGGCCAAAAGTTATCTAAATGGTGGGAAGTGTGCAGAAGCTAATGGGTCATGTTCGAGGAAAAGTTAGGAGTCTTGGCCATGATTAAATATTTTGATTAAACGAGAGTAAAATATCAAATAAAACACAAATACAAATATGATTTGCACATAAAATTACTAAAACTAAAAAAAACATTACTTTTTTGTTATTTTGAAAGTGTGCTTATACTTTCTGGAACAGTCTAGAATACATGCTTGTGCAGCCTAACAATAATTATCGGAGTCGTGATTAGCTATAAGATTCACTTTTCGGTCGCAAAGTTAAGCTTCATCACGCCCTTTCCCTATCTATTATTATAAAATTATCGAGAATGAAGCCGTTATAAGATTGTTTGTATACCATTGATATAATGTGTGGTTTTTTTTTGTTGTGGTTTTTTTTTTAAGGCCTGTACTCGAAAAAAATGCACCAGACAAAAGTGTTCGCCAAAAATTTATTTTAAGTCGGATTTTCTTGAAACTTTCAGGGAATGAACTAATACATATGGATTATGTTTCGGCATAATTACTTTATTCAATTTCCTTTCCATCGCTGAAAGCCCGCACCTTTCCCTTAAGACCCCTCATTACATTTTGTGCAATGGTGGAGCCGACCTTTTTGGTCACTTTCATCCATTCTTTCTTCAACTCCAGCTCGTTCTTAAACACCTTGGACGATTTTCGAACTTTGGCCTTCATTATGGCCCAAAATCTTTCCACCGGACGAATCTCTGGTGAATTTGGGGGGTTGGCGGTTTTTGGTACAAAAACAACGTTATTGTCTCTGTACCAATCCAACGTCGATCGCGCGTAATGGCATGATGCCAGGTCCGGCCAAAATAATGTCTCGCCTCCGTGGGACCGCAGGAAGGGCAACAGACGCTTCTGGAGGCACTCGGTGCGGTAAATTTCGCTGTTGATGGTACCCGTTGTGATGTACGGTTTACTCAGTTTACCGCATTGGCATATGGCCTGCCAGAGCAAGTATTTTTTGGCGAATTTGTCCACTTTCTTCTTCCTTATGTCTTCCGGAACATCAAACCGTGATTTGGCAACGTAGAACTCCAGCCCCGGTATCTGCTTTGCGTCTGCCTTGATGTAGGTTTCGTCATCCATAACCACACACATCGGTTTCGTTAACCACTCTCGATACAGCTTCCTTGCGCGGGATTTGGCCGCCGTGTTTTGTTGATCACGCCGGTTCGGTGCCTTGCGGACCTTGAATACACGAAGCCCAGCTCGTTTCATGGTTTGCTGAACGAACCAGGCGGAACACTTTGCCTTCAGAGCCGCGTCGCGAATCGAAAGGTTCGGATTACACTTGAAATAATCCAACACCTTCCGGGCCTTCACAGGGTCAGCTGTCTTCGATTTTCTTCCACTTCCAGCCCGCCGCTCGGTCGTCTGGGACTCCTTAAACGATTTTACCACCCGAGACACAGTTGTATGGGTGATTCCCAGTTGTCTTCCGATCCATCTCATGGTCGCAGTCGGATTTTCCATGACGGCGCGCAAAATTCTCCGGCGATTTTCTTCTTGTTTCGATGACATCTCAATAACCACTGAACCGATTGTTATGAAATTTTGCACATGTAAACAATTCACTCCAAACTAGTTATACCCAGATTTTCATCAATTTTTACCCACGGACAAAAAAGTTACACACGGATAAAAATGGTGCATTTTTTCGAGTACAGGCCTTTTGTTTTTTTTTTTTTTTTTTTTTTTTTGTTTTTTTTTTTTTTTTTTTTTTTTTTTTTTTTTTTTTTTTTTTTTTTTTTTTTTTTTTTTTTTATTATGGTCAGTTGAAAAAGCATTTTAAAACCATTTAGCCTCCCGTAAATGCATTAAACGGCAAATTGGCATTGAAAGAAGTCACCATAAGATAAAATAGTTTTATAATAGTCATTGCGAAGATAAATTGGCTTTATGGCAAAACTGTGATATTTTTCCAATCGCCATATTGAAATATAAGAAATAAATGAAATGTAGATAAATAAATGCATCAAATTTTCAATGGTATGCAAATAAACAGTAGATCGGAGACTTTTTTCGGCATTCTTTTAGATAATCTCATTCAATTCCATGGACTTTTCAAGAAATTCATGACTAATTCATCGAATATATTTGTTTTAATTTGATTTATGTTGTTGTAAACTCGCATAATTTCCGAGGCGCATTAATTTTCTGCTCTTATCGTGCCAATATTCACCATAAATATAATTGCGCACATAATTTGGAGCATAATGCGCTGCAGAAAACAACATTTGTTTTGGATATTTTGCTATCAAACAATTTCCCGCAACACGTGACCTTTTTTTTACTGCTAAATGAATCAGAAGAGCAAAGAATCGAACAAAGCATAACAACAAAAACCAACCGCGATTTCACAGAGAAGTTTGACAGATGTGGCCATTTGGCCGCATTCTGGTTTTAATGGCAGCCAAAAGGTTTTATGAAGGTTCTCAAGTGGCCATAATATCTCTCACAACAACATTTGCAAAATCTTTATGTGCTTATAAAGGTTTTATTAACTTGTTTTCACAACCGTCTATAGAGTAGGCCATTTTGCAAATTTCGGCTTTAAAGAAGCATAGAGGAGGTGTTGGTAGACAAAACAGTTTTGAATGTAGTTTTATCAACAAAGCCGGGAGGCGGCTATACGGCTGGAATAAAACTAAAATTGTTACTTGGGAAAGGTGGTGATAAAATAACGCAAAGATAAACCAATTCGAAGCCCTCATATTTTTCTGAGAAGCCAATAGTCACTATAGAACTGAGACTATCCGTGAAAATGAAGTATTTATACGGTTAAAGTAAGTAATGCAATAGCTTTTGGCGTTAATCTTATTGCAGCTAATTCAGCAACATATACGGAACAAGATTCTTTCAGTTTTTGAGTGGTGCTATGAATTACATTATGCACACCAAGGCCTGAGCACGCCTCTTTCATGTATCAGTCAGTGAAGAACGATTTAGTGACTTGGCCAACCTTTGCAGCAAATATCACCGGAGCAATCATCCCAAGTAACTAATTCAATTTTAAGCACACTTGAAGAAGGTTTCAAGACTCATTTGATAAAACCACGCATAAAACTAGATATACTACATAACATAACAGCCATAAAACCCTCAAAAATTCAAAAAGGCTCATACTACAGGAGGTTCTCAAGACTATTTCCCAAAGTTCGCTTAAAACTTGATAGTTTTATCAGTACATACTTGTAATGACATTCAAGACATGCTTAAAACTATGATAAAACTACCACAAGTTTTGATAGTTTTTCATGATTTTCCACTTTGAGAAAACTTTCAGTGCGTCACAAATATGTTTCGAAGATTCCATTTTTGGATTCGTATGTAAATTAATTGTAAAATTGACCATAAATGCATGAGTTTTTTGCCTGCAATTGATACATTCTTCATGCAACGTTCAGTTTATTGGTGTTTTATAACATAAAAGTTCGAAAATTTTAATGTTCTTCGAAATTATTGCTAGAATATTGATTTGTTTAAAAAATAAAACATACTTGAAAATTCAACAATTAGGTGATAAGGCTGATAAATTGTTGAATATTGATTAAATTGTGTCTACAATCAATTTTAAGTTTCAAAATGTATTTTAAACAGCGGAAATTGTTCTTAGCATTGGAAAAACGAGAGTTCTGTTGCATACACATGTAAATGGTTACCATTCCGAGGGAATCCAGAATAGCCACGGTCACCATTTTTCCAATGGTTTTATCTGAAACTACCATAGAGCGTAAATAAAACTAATATTGCTTGCACAAGACTAACAAGATTTTTTTTAGGAGCGCGATAAGTTCATCTTTATTTATTCTATTCTTGAAAAAGATTAGTTTCGCTTGAAGAAAACTTGTTCGAATTGCTCAAGGTAAACAAGCCTTTCGTAAGATAGCCATAAAATCAGCGTGGAGAGGGCACATCATAAACAAAGAAAGTGTGTTCGTTCAAATCAAAAGGACCTATTCATAATTGTTGTTCTTAGTCATAATTCCAGCTGGAAATCTATTGTTCTTACTCTTTAGCGTAAGTCGATAAGAACCAAAAAAAAAAAACAAAACTCTACCTTGAATATGCTACCAATAGTTTCGGGAAGAAGAACAGTTCATAATATTGTGTCGACGGCTGGAATATCAGCTGAGCGAAAAATCATTCCTATATAGGACGATGTGGCTCTGGAGTTTCACGTAGCTCCTGGTTCATAGATAAGTCCAAATGAATCGAACTGTCGAAGTCGAATACGATTGGGAATATTCAGTAAATGGCTGACACCCTTTGTTAGGTCTAAGTGATACAAAGTTATGAAGTGAGTTAGAGGATTCAGCTCAAGAAGCTTCTCAAAGTTTTCGATTGCCCCGGGGGTCATAACCTCTCATCTGGTGAGGAGCCCGATGGAGGATTTTGAGAACCGTTCCGAAAGTGGCAACATGCATGCAAGCACTTCAATACTTATCGTGTGAGTCGAGTGCATGCAACCTTACGCGATACGAATACTCCGATACTGAATGCGTTACACTTTGATAATGTATGACCGAGCCACCGACTGAAAACGAAAACTACCGTAGTCTAAAATCTACAAAATCGTTGTCCGGTACAACGTTAGAAGATCTTGTGGATGCGCTTCCCACCAGGTTCCACTGATTGTTCGGAGAAAGTTGATCCTTTGCTGGCACTTTCGCTTTAGTTACTCACTGTGGAATCTCCAGGTGCACATAAAATCGAACCATGCCCCAGGTAACTGTTATTCCTTAGAAGTTTAATCAACTTGAATGCAAGCATTAGCTAATCATACTAATGCATATAATCGTATAGAGATGGTGCCTTTTCTGTAGACAATTAATCAAAGATCGAATGTCACATTTCAATTTTCACCAGAAATTGCTTTAGACCAACCTGAAAAGCAATCGTTAATCGCCAACAGCCACTGAGAAACGTGCACAAAGCAATGGCTGATTCTAGAATTACTGACAACGATGACGATGGAAACGTTCGGCATCGTCCGAGAGTGGATATTGCAACCTGTATGCTTTCGCTTGCTTCACTTCTCATCATGCTTTGCTGCAATCAGTTGAGATGTCTGAAGAGCTGCTCGCTGCACAGGCCACATGTGGTTCCTTTACCTAGTATGTGTCATTCCAACGAAAGCACACTAGGTGACAACTTTTCGTGCGCGTTAGAATGGTTCGGAGCTTTCTGGGTACTGATGAGAACAAAATTATTTTTGAGAAGCTAATAACTATGAGGATTAAAGGGTTTTCTCCTAGAAGTTCCACAATAACCTTTGGTGACAGTTAATTATCTACTCGCTACCTAACTGAAAATTGCGTTAATTACCACTCAAATTTGTCAAAAAAGGAGTCGCCCAAAATGGAATTAATCTTGTTTGAATTGACATGCTGACAAATCAAAAATATCTAACAGGTTCAAGAGCCTACCAATTTTCGAAAAATTTGACGCAACTACGAATTTAGGTGATTTCCCGGGTAAACATTTCCCTCCCCCTCCCGTGATCTACCTGACTCAAAATTGAGTCGTTTTTGACGCAATTTCGGCGAAAGTACAGTCACTCAAATTTGTGTAAACGTCCACGTCCACAAATCATTAACATCGATTTGAATCAGATGGATCTCCATTCGGGAGTAGTAAACTCCACTCACCCCCACTGGTTGAATGGAGACGCATGATACTCCATCAAAATCATTATCTTTAACTTGAACCCGTGCTGCTTGCTCGGACTGGTCTAAGTAATTCATCTACGTCATGCATAAAGGAACCATTGGAAAAACTTGCCCTACGCCCGTCTGTACGGGTAGGAAAATGGAAAACAAACAATCTTGTTTCCACCGTACTGCACATATCTCGTTGTTGTTGAGTGTGAGTGTTCCCCGATAGGGCCAACATGAGGCAGTAGAACTAGTGCGCAAGATGCGGCTTAACATTGCTACTGTACGAAGCTCATCATCGCTTCTCCGGTCATTCGGAGCGTAAAGGAGTTCATCATCACTTCTTGCTGATGGGTTTTTGTCTCTCTGTGTGATCCCTTGTACGGCTTTGCTGGGGTTGGGGTGGTTTTGAAAAGTGAAATCCATGTGATGTTTAGAAAAAGCGACATCCACCCAACATCCCAGTACTCGTTTCCAATGGTTTGTTTGTACTCAGGAAGTACGTTGGTAGGGTTGATAAATGAAGTGGTACTGTTTTCTCAATTCCATCGAAATCGTTGTTAGAGAAGAGAGGCAGCTTAATGATCTGGTGCCAGAGTCAAATGTTGGTTTGTTTGAGGGAAATATTGTATCAATGCCACATGCAAATGTTGACATAAACCACCGCTTCTGCTATCCATGGCATTTCCTTCGGCTGTAATCCGAGTAAACAGCATCATGCTCGACTATGTGTACGTGAAAGTATCAAATCACATTTTCCCAGCAACCGATTGCATCTGAGCCCAAGGATGGTTCGTCATATTGTTCTGTTCGTCCGTTCGCTATCGAACAAACTCTCAAGATCTCGTTCATCCTTCATCACTTTATCTCTCATGATAGAAAGATGCTTTTCACTGCACGATAACAAGGATATCACTTTTGCTACCTTTGCTCCGTACCATACCGTAATCACTTCGGTTCGCGCCATTACCTTCACCTTCGTGTTCCGGGGAGTGCACGCGTACCGATTTGACGGCAGGATATACGTGATTGACAGTTTCAGAGACCGACGACGTGGTGATTGCCTTGTAGTAACGTACCACACATGAAGGAAATGTTGCAGTTGCCAGGAAACTACCTGTATCTTTCACCAATCATCATCGCATCCGATATATGAATGGGTGAACGTAGCTCACGTCTGGCACTCAAGCTAGTGCCGCTTTTTTGTCTAGTTTGTCGTTGTCGGAGGGTGATGATTTCCGACCGACTGCCATCGATTGATCGGCGATAATAAAAGTGTCACTTTTTTGGATCCATAACGGTTATCGATGTCGAACCATTTTCAACACTACAAGCTGCGGTGAGTTTTTGTGGAAGAATATATTTACACAGGATGAAGATGTGACAAAAGGCGTTGATTTTGACAGCATTATAGTAAAGGGTGGAATTGTCAAAAATTGGTCAACCCTGATTAAATGCACACTAACTAGTTCATTATATAAATAATCAATCTTTATTTCTTTTTGAAGTTCATCGTATACAAAAGAAAGGAAAATTATTTGATTAGGCTTCCGATTTTCCAAATGCGAACTCACGCCTTCCATCAAGTTGTGTACCGCTTATATACGAATTTCACGCCAACTCATCCAGTGTTTGGCAGCACCCTCTCAGAATCCAATGAAACTTTGTGGGTGTGTAGACTATGTCTTTTCAAGCAACTTTGCATACTTTTTTTTTTTTCAAAATTTATCTAGACTGCCATTTGAAAAGGGCTTAAGTTTTTTGATAGTTTTTTTTTTTTAAATCAACATAACTCAAAAAGGACAAGACTTACAAAAAAGTGATGTATGAGTGACTTTTAGAAAATTGTCTTAACTTTTATGAAAAAAAAAATGTAAAAATTGTAAAATCGATTCTTACACGCTAAAAAAAAATATTTTAAAATTTAAAGTCAATTTGCAAAAAATGGCTATCTTAGAATTGGACGAAATTTTTTTTCTTAATAAAGGCAATATAATTGTCTAAAAGTTCGCCATACAGTGCAAGATGGGCACTTTTAAGGAAAAAAAAGTTTTTCTAACAACAAATTTTTCATGTCAACATAACTCAAAAAGGACAAGACTTACAAAAAAGTGATGTATGAGTGACTTTTAGAAAATTGTCTTAACTTTTATGAAAAAAAAAAAATTGTAAAAATTGTAAAATCGATTCTTACACGCTAAAAAAAATATTTTAAAATTTAAAGTCAATTTGCAAAAAATGGCTATCTTAGAATTGGACGAAATTTTTTTTTTTTTAATAAAGGCAATATAATTGTCTAAAAGTTCGCCATACATCATTGCGAGATGGGCACTTTTAAGGAAAAAAAAGTTTTTCTAACAACAAATTTTTCATGTCCTATTTTTACCGTGTATCGCGCCAACTCGTCTTATAATTTGGTCCTAAAACCTCACAGAAGCCAATTAAATTTAATTATAATGACAATTTGGATTTTTTAAGGGTCTTTGAATGTTTGAAAAATCAAGGCTACCATTTGGAAAGGGCTTATTTTTAAATTATTTTTTTTTTTAAACTTTAGTGATAATACAATTAAATCAGGTGGTTGATCCTGTTTATTACCAAAACTTTGAAGTATATTACAAGAAGGACGATAAATTGGAAAACAAAAGCTTTATCATAATATCTGAAGTATTGACCCATGACTCAATAGCAGTTCAGTTGTTTATATCAAAATTGCTAGATTTCATTAAACAAAATTCAATATATTGCTCAAAAATTATTTTCATGTCAGATGGAGCAGCGGCCCATTATAAGAACAAAAAGAACTTTGCCAGCTTGTGCAATTTCAAGTCCAAGTATGGATTGGAAGCAGAATGGCACTTCTTTGCAACGTCTCATGTGAAAGTTCCATGTGATGCTATTGGTGGTACTCTCAAGCGAATGGCAAAGAGAGCAAGCCTTGCTCAAGATTATGGAAACACAATCAAAACTCCTCGGGAACTATATGACTGGGCAGTTGAACAGACAAATAAAAGTATTACAAAACTGAATTTCTGCTTCATATCAGCTGAACAGTATGCAAAAATGTCAGAAGAACTTGAGGAGTTATATAGCCACGTAAAGACAATACCTGGTACACAGGTTCATTGCTTTGTACCTATTTCAGCTAAAAGGTTTTCTGATTCAAAGGATAATCCAAAGAAATTTACTTTGTTATAATTAAATATATGAAGCTATGTTAATTACTAATACGTGAAAATGTACATATAAAAAATAAATAAAATAAAACCCTTATCAAGCAAAAACCTATGAGTTTTCATTGACATAAACAGTATTTCGAAAATTCATATAACGTCATATTTGAATCGTCTTTAAATGGATATGCATCAAGTCTTATCAAATTAGAATTTTCTAATTTGATAAGACTTGATGCATATCCATTTAAAGACGATTCAAATATGACGTCCGCTATTTTTTTAGATTTATCAGCCCCCTCTATCACAATTTTTCCCATACCTTTTACACGTACTGTAACTGTTCTTTTTCTCCTTTTTTTGTAAGTCTTTTTCTTTTTGAGTTATGTTGATTTAAAAAAAAATCGATCAAAAAACTTAAGCCCTTTTCAAGTGGCAGTCTAGATAAATTTGAAAAAAAAACAAAGTATGCAAAGTTGCTTGAAAAGACATAGTCTACACACCCACAAAGTTTCATTGGATTCTGAGAGGGTGCTGCCAATCACGAAGACGAGTTGGCGTGAAATTCGTCGGGATTCCATCATTCGATGGTGTCCTGGGTGGTGAAGTCATTCAAGGAAACCTAGACGACCTAGGGATGGTCAAGCAGTGGCGGCCAAGCAGTGACAGAAAACCGAGAACAACTAATCCGGTGAAGGCAAGGAAGGTGTTAAATTTGTACAAGTATCGACCGAACCTTTCGATCCGCGATGTGGCGAATAAGACGGGGGTTTTCATCTGGTTTGTCGAAAAAATAATGGAACGTACCGACCTCCACTTCTATAAGGTTAGGAAGACACCAAACTGGAACGAAAAACAAAACACGGCAGCCAAAACCAGGAGCTGTACCGAGAGTAGCTGACGAAACTGAGGGGCGTTGTGATGGACGACGAGACAGCAAGGCGGGCACAAAGCCGGGACAGAAGTTTTACGTTGCCATATCATTGGCCTTTCTTGAGGAGGTAAAAAAGAAGAAGGTCAATGTTGGTTTGACAGGCCATTTTTGGGTGTGGAGAGGTAAGCCAGCCATACATCACGACGGGTACCATGAATGGGCAAATCTGCTGGGACGAGTGCCTCCAGAAGCACCTGCTGCCCTTTCTTTGGTCTCACGGAAAGTCATGATTTGTTACAGTACGTGTAAAAGGTATGGGAAAAATTGTGATAGAGGGGGGCTGATAAATCTAAAAAAATAGCGGACGTCATATTTGAATCGTCTTTTGATAAAATTCAAATTTGATAAGACCTGATGCATATCCATTTAAAGACGATTCAAATATGACGTTATATGAATTTTCGAAATACTGTTTATGTCATTGAAAACTCATAGGTTTTTGCATGGTAAGGGTTTAATTTTATTTATTTTTTATATGTACATTTTCACGTGTTAGTAATTACCATAGCCTCATATATTTAATTTATAAATCTTTCACATGCAAAGTATTTTTTTTTGATTATCCTTTGAATCAGGAAACTACTCGACTGAAATTTTATTTTCTGAAATAGAATGGTACAAAGCAATGAACCTGTGTACAAGGTATTGTCTTTACGTGGCTATATAACTCCTCAAGTTCTTCTGACATTTTTTCATACTGTTCAGCTGATATGAAGCAGAACTTCAGTTTTGTAATACTTTTATGTGTCTGTTCAACTGCCCAGTCATATATTTTCCGAGGAGTTTTGATTGTGTTTCCATAATCTTGAGCAAGACTTGCTCTCTTTGCCATTCGCTTGAGAGTACCACCAATAGCATCAAATAGACCCATGAGACGTTGCAACGAAGTGCCATTCTGCTTCCATACTTGCACTTGAAATTGCACAAGCTGGCAAAGTTCTTTTTGTTTTTATAATGGGCCGCTGCTCTATCTGGCATGAAAATAATTTTTGAGCAATATATTGAATTTTGTTTAATGAAATCTAGCAATTTTGATATAAACAACTGAACTGCTATTGAGTCATGGGTCAATACTTCAGATATTACGATAAAGCTTTCCATAAAATTTTCCAATATATTGTTCTGCTTGTAATATACTTCAAAGTTTTGGTAATAAACAATATCAACTACCTGATATAATTGTATTATCACTAAGCTTTAAAAAATATATAATTTAAAAATAAGCCCTTTCCAAATGATTTTCTTTATTCATTAAATACACAACCTTAAAAAATCTATATTTTTTTAATTATATTTAATTGGCTTCTGTGAGGTTTTAGGACCAAATTATAAGACGAGTTGGCGCGATACACGGTAAAAATAAGACATGAAAAATTTGTTGCTTGAAAAACTTTTTTTTACTTAAAAGTGCCCATCTTGCAATGTATGGCAAACTTTTTGACAATTATATCGCCTGTATTAAAAAAAATTTCGTCCAATTCTAAGATAGCCATTTTTTGCAAATTGACTTTAAATTTTAAAATATTTTTTTTTTAGCGTGTAAGAATCGATTTTACAATTTTTACATTTTTTTTCATAAAAGTTAAGACGATTTTCCAAAAGTCACCCATACATTACTTTTTTGTAAGTCTTGTCCTTTTTGAGTTATGTTGACATGAAAATTATTTGTTGTTAGAAAAACTTTTTTTCCTTAAAAGTGCCCATCTTGCATTGTATGGCGAACTTTTAGACAATTATATTGCCTTTATTAAAAAAAATTCGTCCAATTCTAAGATAGCCATTTTTTGCAAATTGACTTTAAATTTTAAAATATTTTTTTTTAACGTGTAAGAATCGATTTTACAATTTTTACAATTTTTTTCATAAAAGTTAAGACAATTTTCTAAAAGTCACCCATACATCACTTTTTTGTAAGTCTTGTCCTTTTTGAGTTATGTTGATTTAAAAAAAAATCGATCAAAAAACTTAAGCCCTTTTCAAATGGCAGTCTAGATAAATTAAAAAAAAAACAAAGTATGCAAAGTTGCTTGAAAAGACATAGTCTACACACCCACAAAGTTTCATTGGATTCTGAGAGGGTGCTGCAAAACACTGGATGAGTTGGCGTGAAATTCGTCTTTCACTAAATGGATTATGTTTTGGATTTGAAAGCAACATTGAATTTGAGCAATATAAGCTCAGTTAGAGGGGAAAGAAAATGTGTGCAAAGTTTCAAAGATTATTATGGGTGGGGAAAATAAAAAGGGGGGGGGGGGGGGGGGGGGGGTGGGGGGGGGGGGGGGGGGGGGGGGGAGGGGGAGGGGAGGGTGGGGGGGCCCAACCCACGCCAGCACAGTTTATCCATACGGGAGAAGTCATCCCTTTCCAGTGAGTTAGCACTTGGGAAACAACGACTCCATACTCGCACAGCATTAGGTTGGTTGAATTAAAAATGATTCAACAGCTCTTGCGTTGTGATACTGTTCTCTGATCAGACATGCCAAAGGAAACAAGCGAAACGAAGATCCAACTAATTCTTGAAATATTGAAAGAAACTCGCATTGTTTTCAACGCCAAATGATTCAATTTCTCAGCCTAATCCTATCGCGACTGGTTTGCATATCATTTCAGCAACAGACTGACTCGCTGAAGTTTCCATTCTTTTGTAGTGAACTCGGACATACCATCCATCGTGTTGAGGAGAGAAAATAGATGACAAAAACTAAAAAAAAAAATGAAAAGTTCCTCGGACATAACAAAGAGTGGACAATAAATTAAGCTCGGAAAACTAATGCCCGCTACCGCCTTTGCTTGTTTATCATTTCGGAAGACTTGACAAGCTTCTACCCTTCCAGTGGGTACTGACTGCCACTGGATAAATGGAGAGCACACTGTCGCTGTCTCTGCCGCTTTTACCGAGTGTAAAGTGGAGTAGATGATGTAGTGAGGATGATTTAAGTTAAAAAAAAAACCCCGAATGGACTGGTGTTGATTTTTTTATTTGATTTATTTTCTCACAATGCGATGCATACTTCTTAGTTTTTTTTTAATTTGATACAACTAACCATTTGAAATTTATCACAAGCAGATGCATTCAAGAAAGTAGTCTTCGAAATTAGAAAAACAGGTCATTATTTCATGAATATGTTGTGTTTTCGTGTTATGAATACACACCATGAACAATATTCATGATATCATAAACTGTTTTTCCGCTGGAATGAAATCATTAAATCGGGTTAAAACCATGAGCGGAATTCCTGATACTGAAAACATTATTCATGTATCTGGCAAATCTACTTCATCGACTCTAAATGTAAACAAAAAAATAAATCCACCGTCAGGATTCGAGCCTTGTGTTGGTGTGAAGAGCTGGGATAGTACATGGTGGATGTACTTACTACTAGATCCTTGATTAATGAAGCTGATTACACAACTTTAGATTAGAGGCAGGACAACGCTTTCTAAGTTCATGACTCGCATCTGTCATATCAATTATGAAACGATGAAAAGGGGTCATGATTTCATAACATAAGATAAGAGTTCGTTTCACGATTTCTAATTCATAAAAACAGAAATGGATTTGTTTCCGTGCACTAGAGTCGTACTACATTTTAAACTACTTTTGTTTAAGTTTCTTCATGCTGGATTTTGCGAAACGATATAATTTCAATAGATAATCAAAAATTCTGTTGAAAATGTTGAGAAAAACTCATTAAATTCTGCAAAAAAGCTCGTTTTCATTAAACTTTTGAACGATTTGTGTTGATCCTCTCCGATTATAATCTTCTGCCGTCGCATTTGACAGTACTGTGCTGTGATTTTTCAGTTAGATTGACTTACTGAAGCAATCTTCGTGATGTGAAAATGCAACCCACAATTGTGTGAGAAGAGTTGAGGAAAACGCGTGTGTGGATTTGACAGACTGCGTGATCGATGTCATCATAACCGTTTCCACACCGGCAAAGATTGCTGTCCACGAGGTTAATTCGATAGAGGTGTGCATCTAACTGGTAATGGTTGGACATTAGTCTACTCATCACACGGATGAAATCACGGCTAACGTGCAGGTCCTTAAACCTCGCCCTCGATGAAACAATAGGAATGATGGAATGTAACAACCGTCCTAGATTTCCGGTGTCCCAATCGGTTTTGCTCTGACGTACTAAATGGTAAAATTCATCGTGTGAAATTTGTCTATCATACAAATCGCCTTCCTGGGCGCCCACCTTTGCGAGCGAGTCCGCTTTCTCATTGCCTGTGAAGGGATTGAGCAATGTGAAGGGACCCATACAAAGGTGATCAAATATGATCTTTCGACCCGCATAATCATCTGTTCCCTTAGTTTGAAAAGAAAATAACATGACTGTTTACTAGGTTTCATCGATCGAAGGGCCTCAATCGAACTGAGGCTGTCCGAGAAGATGAAGTAATGGTCTGCGGGCATGATGAAAATCATCCCCAATGCCCCCAATGATTGCTTCCAGCTCAGCAATATAACAGAACAAGGTTTCTGAAGTTTGTGGAAGGCGCTAGAGTTTTCATTGAAGACACCGAAGCCAGTGGATCCATTGAGGCGCGACCAATTAGTGAAAAACCTTTTTTCAGAATTGACTTGTTGGTACTTTTCAGTAAAAATACGCGGAATAATAATAGAACGAAGTTGACCCGGAATTCCATGAGATGCTTGTTTCATGAGAAGATCATAATGAATTGAGGGACTGCTATAGGAAGTGAGCAGGGTCTGGAGTATAGCACGGAAGACATTTATCCGACGATGTGTAGTGGTGATAAATTATCATAAATCAAGATTATATGTTCAGCCCTAAAATTTATTCAAAATTTTCTATTACAAATGCATAATTCACTCCACATTTGATTAATATTCTGAGCGAGAGCCCCCAGAACCGATTCTGGAGAGGTTTTACTCCTGCCATAAATTTGGTGTTTTGTTTGGTTTGTTGGGTTTTTTTTTTTTTTTTTTTTTTTTTTTTTTTTGGGGGAGAGAAAGAAAAAGTTTTTTTTTTTTTTTCTGTTTTTTTTTTTTTTTTTTATGTAGCCTTCGCTCCATGTTACGTTATAATTTAGCAAAACAAATCGAATGAGACCTAATTTTAATACGCCAGAAACTATGCCTACAACCACACTGTTCGATCTTGCTATAAACAAGTAATGCCTCGCGAATAACGCCCTCAGCCTTGTACAATGTCCCCAAGGTCGAGCCCAAGAAATCTTCGGGAAAGCGGAGAAAGAAGAGAGAGTGCTGGCTACCTCGATATAGAACGAAGGGCCAGCAATTGTAGAATAATCTCTCATGTTGCCGATCTATTTCGAAAAAGATCGCGGGGAAATTTCCGATAAGTTCGGCTGAGGACACCTTCCCCAATCTGAGGATCACGGTTTCATACCACTCTTGTTTGAACCGCAGATCGCAGTGGAAGTTTGTGTCCGCGTTATCGTTTTGTTAGTGAGTTAAAGCAACGTGGTTTTACTTTCGCCTTTAGAATTCTAATTGTGTTCTCTTTATATAGTAGCCGTTAAGAAGTTCAAACCCATAGTGCGCGTCGCAGACTAGGTTGTGCGTAGAATAGATACCAAACCAGGTAATGTGCTAATTGTGCTCGTCCAAATTGTGAATGTGCTAATTGTGCTCGTTGTGCGTTAATGTTTTCCAACCAGACCAACCATCGCCTGGATCAGCTATTTCGTCCGAGTCCCACCTGCGTCAGCAAACAATAGACCGGCCATCGTCACGTGGTCCGGCACAAGCATCCACCATCAACCGTCATCCACCACCGATCACCAACAGCCCGTCAAGTTCACCAGTCTAAGGAGCGCATAAACCTGCAGCAGTGAACTGGTGAGTCAGTAATCTTGTTTTTGGAGTGTGGCGTCCAGTGAGGGCGCCACGGAGAATATTCTTTGCCGACCATAGGTCGAAGAGCATAAATTGCCAAAGGCCGAAATACAATTAACACGTGTTTTAAGTTGGGTGTCGGTCACGACTTCTCCATGTCGTAATTCTGGAATGCCGCACCCAACCCATTAATGTTAGCTACCCGGGTGCCATACGGTTTACCGATCCCGTTTGCCGCATCGTGATTTTCGGGACAATAAAGCACAAGAGCACAGCACAATAAGATAGAAGGATAGTAGGAAAATGCGCACAGTAGAATAGGGTAGAGTAATGGACACAGAGGAGAGAGAATAAGATTCGAAATGAAAGCATGTTGTAGGCAATAAAGAATCTCCGTTTTTGATCCTCCGTGATAAATGTTATTGTTTTGCGTGTAGTTGAAATGATCGTTTAAATCATTGTCCTAAGTCCTATTCAATTAGATTGTAAGTGAAATTGTGTTGGCACGTTGCTTCGCGTAGTTCGTCAATTCATATGCGTGACGTCTTCCGTGTGATCGGAATTTGATGTTGTGTTGCGTTCTCTCTGCTGCGATCGCCCCTCTGGCGGAATGTGGGTGCAGCTACCCATGATGAGAACTTGACGTTACGTAGCGTCGTTTTGGGTTTGGGTGTTCTCTACCCGTGAGCTTTGTTGAGGTTTTTCGTTGATGCGGTAGATTATGCTGCATTGCTATAGGGTTTCTTAACCGTCCTATTTCGGTAGTAGTCAGGCTAGCTCGATCTCATCTTTTCAGGAAGATTTAAAATGGACTCGCCCTGAGGGAGTCTCATCCGGGCAAAACAAACTTGGCACGCGGTCTCCTTTACCGAAGTGGCGCTTAAGCCGCGTGTTTACGTGAGATCGGCCAGTGACGGCTACACCCAAAAGCCAGCTTCTTAAGGAGACTACACTGTCGTCAGCAAGTTGTCTTATCGTGAATTGTTCTGCCAAACAATTGTCAATATCTTTGACGTAAATGTTATAAAGAAGGGGGCTGTGGCAGTAACTAATTCTGGAAGATGTCAGTTGTCCAAGTGAAAAGTTCATTTGCTTTTCTGACAACAAATTGTACAAAAAATAATTTAAAATTCCGGGAAGATTGTAGATTTTCTGACAGGATTGAAATGGAAACTGAATCAAAAGCCCCCTTAATGTCCAGGAATACTGAAGCCAATTGCTCCTTGTGCGCAAAGGCTAGTTGAATATCTGAGGAAAGCAGCGCTAGACAATCATTTGTTCCTTTGCTCTTACGATGATGATGATGATGATGATGATGATGATGATGTTATACTACCATCTAATGAAGCAAGGTAACTTTCCATAGCAGTGGATTAATCTGAATCTGTTGTCTGTGATTATCAAGCTCCTGTATGAAGGGCCAAAAACGTTTGTGCGGGCCCGTAAGCAGAGACACTTACGCGAAACCCGCGAATATAGGGAACAGAATCTCCTTCCAAAAGCAAGTTCACATAGACAGCACTAGAATCGAGCCCTCGAATGACAGAATAAACCCAATAGATGGGGTTGAAGAGCCCGCCCTCGTTCCGCGAAATGTTAACAATAGGGAGGAGGCAGTCCCATGCTCCCTATCCAAATCGTTTTACTTGGGTGCCCTGATGGTCCCTCCCTTTCCCCCGTTATGTGTTATTTAATATTTAGTATATTTTGTACATGAAAAATTAGGATATCATCATTATATCCAATTTATTCAAATTTCAAACTTAAATGATGTATCCAATGGATTTTTACTGAAAAATAAATAAAAATTAGATATGTATTAATATCCTTCTAGTGCTGGAAAAGCTGAAAACAGAATAGATCATTCTTTGATAAAATTTCAATAAAAGATATTATTTTATAAAACATGTTGTAATATTTTTCTGTATACTGTTCTAGTAACATTTCAAAGACAGCAACTGTAGTGATCGAAGAGTCCGGTTTGATGATTTCTGAAATAATAGCTTTTCTTACCATAATATCACTAAACACAATATCAACACGCCAATCTTTTATGAATATAGTAGTTGAAGTTCAGAAGTGCAATTTTAAATCAAATGTTATGCTGAAATGCTGAAAAACAAATTGAGCCCCTGATGCCTGTCATGTTGCTCCAGGCTCTTATATGGTTTTGGAAAGCAAAGATGATTCCAAAGCGTTATTATATATAGCATTTTAAGCTTATTGCTTTCAAAAATTGCTTATTGCCTGCTCTCAACTCAGTGTTCCAAATGCACTTCCACAGTTATTAATCGAGAGCTTTCGATGCCGATGATTCTAATGCGTGCTGAAATTATTAATATTTGAAAATGGAAAATATGCAATATGACTTAAGGTACATGATGTTCAGTCGCACCCCTCACTTCGCTATTGTCAGATTGACAACATTGCCCATATTACGCCAAGCAGCGTCTCCATGTTTCAGCTGGCAGTCTTTTGTGATCATATGACTCGTGGAGGCGTGAGGTAGGAACTTGTGAGGACGAGAGGTCGGTCGCACCTTCCTTCGAAGTTGTCAACTCACCATTTGAATCCCCATTTGTTCCTTTGCTCTTACGGAACCCAAACTGTGTATTTGATAGCAAGTTATTCGATTCGACTCAGTGGTCGAGCCTTCGAAGGATCATTTTCTCCAACAATTTCCTAATGCACGAAAGCATAGCAATCGGACGGTATGAATTATGAACTCAGGCGGTACTATGTTGTTTTGAAGCAAGGAATTATAGTAGTCCAGCAAGGGTCTTTTTGCGATATCTGGGAGATTTTTCAGAAGATTGAATTTTATCATATCGCATGCGGGTGAGGAGTTATTTGTTGTAAGAAGAGCCTGAATGGTCTGTCCAGAGATCCACCGTTTGGAGACGTTTCTCGAAAAATATGCTTTGCTTGAACAGAATCCGGCAGACCTTTTTCGCGAAATCGAATATCCATCGGTTGGAGTATTAATCAATCTCATTAGTAGATGAGCGGTTACGCATGTTGCGAGCCACCCTCCACAATTTGGTCATTGAGGTTTCTCGTGAGAGTCCCTCGACAAAATTTGCTTTGACAAGTTGTTTTAGCTGTGTTTCAAGCTTTGAATATTCCTCGAAGTAAGTCAAGTCACGTGTCTACGAAAAGCTTTGAAAGCGTCAGATTTTTGTAAATATGATTTTGTGCATTCATCGTCCCAGCCAGGTGAGGCTGATCTCCTTTTGAAGGGACTTTGAACTTTTCTTTTTGTGCTTCAAATGAGGTTTTGTAGATCAGACGGGCAAGGAATCGATATTCTTCCAACGGTGGAAGTGTATCGATGGATTCAGTACCGATTGTCACCGCCGTTGCATATTTTTGCCAATCGATGTTCCTTGTGAAGTCAAACGGAACTCGAGATGGTTCAGAAGGTTGAGGGCCACACTTAATTGAAATAATGATTGGTAAGTGATCGCTACCATGGGGATCATTGGGAACTTTCCACAGACAGTACAATGAAATCTTGAACAGAAAGATAGGTCGAGTCTGCTTTCTTGAGCAGGAGGTTTAGGTATGCGTGTAGCTTCACCAGTGTTCAAAATTGACAAATTGAAATCGTCGCATAAATCATAAAAAATAACCGCCCTATTGTCATCATATAGGCCCCCCCATCCAGTACCATGGGAATTCATGTCACCCAGAATCAGTACTGGGGACGGTAAAATAGAAACTAAATTCCAGAGTTGACTGCGGCTAATGGAAGTTCGAGGAGGAACGTAAACTGAAGCCATGTAAAGGTCTTTATTCTTTGCAGTTATTTGACAAGCGAAGATTTCGACGCCTGAGCTGGAAGAGAAATTTAGTAGAAAGGGTAGCACTTTCTTATCCCTAAAAGCACTCCTCCATATCGTCTCTATCCAGGCGTATAATGTTAAAATCGTGGAAGTTGAGTTCATTCTCTGAAGAAAGCCTACGGTAGTTCCACTGTAGTACAGTAATCAACTCCGACCTGATTCGATGAATTATCCATCGAAAGATATGATCGATGCTAGGAGGGGCCATGAAACAGTTAATTGCTTAAGGTATGATTCCAATGTCGGAACAAGGTAGAAACTAAGCTTCTAAGAGGGTCTTGAATATTGAACATGTCAAAAATGATGCCACAATGTCCGAAAAAGCTATCAATCCTCTGTCGGACTTGGGTTCCTTTTGAAAAGGTTTCGGCAATGGTGGGAAGTCCTTACTGCATCCAAGAGTTTGATCAATAGGAGCCTTCGGTTTTTGAATTTCTTCCCCATTATCCTGAATATCTTGCAATCTTTTAGAGGTGACTTTTGTTATCGTACGGCGCACTTTCGGAGAGGAACGTTTCCTTTTTGAGGATCCGGGTGCGTGTAGCACCGTAGAATCACCTTCATCAGATGAGTCAGAGTCCGATTCTTCAGCTGACAAAATCGAAAATTGATTTTCATCAAGAACGGCTGTTGCAGACCTAAGCATTTCTGCATATGTCTGCCTGGAGCGTCCAGTGATGGACTGCACAGCTTGTGTGCAAGAATCCTCTGAAATTTATTGCTGCAATTTGTTGCCGAATGCTCCAGTATTTTAAAGTTGGTACAATTATATACCCTCTGTATATAAAGGTGCACCGGGAGGAAAGCTCCATCATTTTTTTATTGGTTGGGGAAAACCGGGGAAGGTCACCCGAAACGAGTGTGAAATTTGTTATTTTTTTTTTTCTTTTTGAAGGTGTGTAGATTGTAAAAGGAAAGGATAAATTGTGTAGAGAGTAGAATAAGAAAAAAAAGAAACTCTATAATAAAAAAAAATAAAAAAATATAAATTTTTTAAAATTTTTTGAGAAAAATAAAAAAGAAAAAGAAAGAAAAAAAAATTTTATAATAAAAATTGTAAAAAAAAATTTTTATTATTAAAAATTTTTTTTATTTTTTTTTTTTTTTTTTTTTTTTTTTTTTTTTTTTTTTTTTTTTTTTTTTTAAGAGCATCTCCAGGAGTGTTGTAGTTCTAGATTCATTTTATATGTCAGTTATAAATTTTTCTCTTGGGAAAATATATAACAAACAAACCCTCTCTTCAGCAGCAGTTCCAAATGTTGTTCTAAACCTAAAGACTTGAATGTGTGTGTATAATTGATTCTCAAAACTTCTGTGGGCATATTCTCAGAATTCCTTAGGAATTCTCCTCAAATTTCCGCTGTAATTCCTCTCAGAACTCCTTTGGAATTTCCCTCAGAATTACTATCCCCTTCGAATTTCTCTAGAAATCTCAGAAATCGTCTGGAATTTTCCTCAGAATTCCCTTAGAATTTTTTTTTTTAGAATTTCCCTAGAATTCTCCTCAGAATTCAGTTGCAATTCTTCATAGGATTTTTTCTGGAATTCTCCCTTTAATTCATTCGCAGTTTTTCTAAGAATTCCTCTGGAGTTCTCCTCAGTGTTCTTCTGCAATTCTCATCAGAATTCCTGTGGAATTAATCTTGGAATTACACTGAAATTCTCAAAATTCCACTCAAACTGTCTTCAGAAGTCCTGCGGAATTCTCCAGAAGTCCACTGGAATTCTTCTCAGAATTTCTCAGGAATTCTTACTAGAATTTCTCTAGTATTCTCCTCAGGATTCTTCTTAAATTCTCATCAGAATTCCTCTGGAATTCCTCTCAAAATTCCGCTGGAATTTCTCCAGTATTCCTCTGGAATTTTCCCTCATAATTCCTTTGGGATTCCTCTCAGAACTTCTCTGGAATTCCCCTTAATATTCGTCTAAATCATTTTCGGTTCTATACCTAATTTAAATATTCCACAATATGGAGAAATTCTCGAAAACATTTTAAAAACAAAGAAATAGGGAAATGATGGTAATAACAAAGAAATAGGGATATGATGGTCAGCGAGTTCAGACTTGTTGCTGCAACTTGAAATTATTAACGAAAAAGTAGAACGTATACAAGATTCAAACAGATGCACGACCGGACGTTGATTCAAAGTTTGACGTTTGACTTGATTCCATAGACACTACCACAATGACAAAAAAAAAATATAACTTGGATGAAACGCGTTTCAAATTTGAACAAAAATAGAACAACGTAGTATTCCAGTTTTAAATTTTAACATGAAACTGTTCGAAATTATCCAACTAGAACGCCTTGCTGAAGTTGCCTTTGTTATAAATCCAGTTCTATTTTGTAACGACCATACACTCCTGGAGATGCCCTGTTGTCTACTGAATTGAATTCTATCTGAATCAATTAATCAAATCTTGAAATAATTCTCCCGTGGCCTTCCGTAACTGGAATTTGGTTCGAGATGAATTGTTTCTTTCACGGCATTGTTCCCTATAGATTTATATTTTTGCGCTACCTTAATTGGTTACGACATTAGACTAGCCAAGGCTGACTGAAATAATTGCCATAACTCGCGTGAACTCCAAACCATTAGAAACGGCAGTAGTAACTCGGGATATTTTTAATTAAATCCTTTTCAAACGCTTTCAAAAACAGCTTGAGACAGCGCACGTTGCGTTCGTGCGTCCGCCTATCCCCATACCGTTCCTTTCAACTAGAAGCTCAAACGTCTGGGTAGCAGTATTCTCGAGCATTACCTGTATTCCCTCCAGTGTAATCCATAAATATAATTGGATCCTTTTCCTCAACTTATTTATTTTCTCGAAAAAAAAAAAGCTTGCGATTCATTGCTTGTCCTCATTTATGGCGACTGCCACGGGAAAGGTAATGAGCAAATAACATAACTCTTGGCGTATTTGTCTCGAGCAATTCTCACCTCATCGTTTGCCAGCTAGTCGTTACCGGAGTCGACGATGTGTGCTCATTTAATTTTGGCAAACATTCCTAGCGAGCTTTAATGATGTGACGAAAATATTTGTCCTGAAAACGGAGCACCCGGATTCACTGACAAAATAGTTTGCCCGAACGCTTTGTTTGGTGTCACGTAGGTGCGATGGTGTTCTGGCACCTTCGAGCTGTCTCTTAATTAAATTACACAGGAGTTATTGATAACTCTTTTTTTATGTGGTGGGGGATAACTGTATTTCGGGCAAAGCTGGAACGACAGATGAGACCGCGTTCATGCCTGGCCCAAAGGTAGAAACGATGTGCAAGTTGCCAAAAATTTATTGGCGGAATATTCCTTTCACACTGTTCGAAAAACTTCATTCAGTGTGCCTACCAGGCTACATCGCCGGCAAGTGTTAATGCCGTTATACCTGAAGCGTACGAGGCAACCTAATACTCGTTCCGTGTGCGATGATCATGATCTGTTCCATTTCCCACGACGGTATCATCTTTTGTCGCTTGGAATTTTGGCCGTAGTTTGGATCCACCTTTCTGCCATGCTGAGGCAACCCAACTTCATTCTACCATGAGAGTTAATGAGAAACGATTATTGCTACGAGCAGAGGGAGCCAAAATTGTCGTCGCGCCAAATGAGCGACAAAAATGCTTTCAATGTATTTTCCTACTCATTTATTTGGAACCATTTGGACTTTGGAGCGGGGGTGCCAACGTTTATATCGTATCAGATAAATAACCGGAACCGACATTATAGGATGCGTTCGTTGCCGGACATTTTTCGCCATTGTGAATTAGGTAGATTGGTACTTACAGTCATCGTGTAAAATGCTGATGCGTTTATCGCTCGTAACGCGATTCATGCCCGCCGACAGGATTTCATTTGGTCCTTTCCGCCACAGGACCGTATCGTTGTTGTAGGGAGTCATAACGACACAGGTCAGCAGTGCGTCTTCGCCTTCGTGGACCATCGACGGGCCACCAGTTCCTGTGAATGGATGAATGGAAGAAAGTTAATTTTAATTGGGTGATAAAGGAATATGCGAGGAACAAGTTTGATGAAGCAAGGAACGATAAAGATGAAACGCTTGCGACGATTGTCACTATTAACCCTGGGTCAGAACGCTGAAAACAACTCGGTGAAATTTGAACTACAAGATGAATCGAAATAAGTTTTCAATCACAAAATGTTCGTTCAGAGTTCTTCCACGAGCCCCCTATTTGGAAGAGGAGAGGAACAATTCGCTTGGTGAATTTATTTTATACTTCGAGATGCTGAAATGTTGTTTTTCGAATTCTTCAAATAAAGCTCTGTCAATTAAGAATCGATTCGCTTCTTTTTGACAAGGAAAACGCTCCTAGTGGTCGGTTCTGTAATCATTTAACAGCAATCTGCCTACGAGGTCTGTTTTTTTTAAATCCTGCAAAAGCTTTTGAAGTTTCGAAGATTGAAGATTCAAGTTTTTGAAGATTGAAGAAAAAATAAAGAAATTCTGCAACCAAAGATATAAAAACCCGAAATTGTCGGGTTCAATTATCGCCAAGGAGTTGAAACTGGCCAAACCATCGTCTGTGCTATCCTGAAATGTTTCAAGGAACGTTTGTCTGTTCTCCGGAAGGTGCAATCATGACTTTCGGACGAAGATATTAGGGCGATTCAAAGTATTGATTCAGCCCCATCCCCTCAATCAATTTCAAATCAGGTCCTCGCTTTGCTGTTAAAATTTGAGCTCAATTGATTGCAAATTCGTCCTGGTGCACTGGTTGGAAGATTCTATGCGGAAACCAAACTGTTCGTTTTCATTCGCGTTGCTCTACGAAAAAAAATGCATCTGAAAATGTTTGCTAGTTATGCTTACGAGAAATTTATCGTCTCTCAACTTTCCAGAACAGAAGAGTCAGGACCTGAGGTGGCATTGTGTAGCTTGAAACGAACGACTTTTTGTACGAACGCTTGTGAGAAAAAGTTCTTCGTTTCGAGATCCGCAATACGGCCCCTCATTTTAAATCTACTAAATGATATGAAGTTGAATCGATACTTTGAACCACCCTAGTACAAATGGCCAACAAACTCGCTGCTTTTCTCAGTACACTTTACACATTCGGGAAGGTTTTTTCAAGTATCAGGCTATCAATCCACCGACCACCCAAAAGCTGTATGACCAGGTGCTGACCAAATTCAACGGATACATCCTTATAGTTGATGAAACGTACATCGAATCGACGTTTTATGTTGTGACGGGGGAGGATTGTTTTTTGCGAACAAGTTTGTCGATAAGCTGATGATCTGGCAGTGAATGTGCAGCTCTGGCCCGAAGACTCCGATTTTCATTTTGGATTTAATTTGAATGAAAAACCATACATCAACGATCGCCGAAATTTTTTTTTACAGGTATTGAGAATGGGATGAATCAATCGAAATGTTCTGGGATCTTATCTCAACTAAACTGGAAATGAGTAGAAAAATGGTTGAGGATGATATTTGAATATCCAGATATTAACCCAAAATTCGAATATTCATTGAGAGGATTGAAAGTCACTAAATCCACGTTAAAGAATGGCCTACTTAGTAATGGAACGTCACCATTTTTGTTTATTTCAAATTTAAATTAACCGATTTGAAAACGGGTGTGTATACTATTTGTTATTTTAAAGAAAAAAAAAATCGAAACGAATTATAATACAAAAAAACAAAGAAACGAATTATTCGTCGGAGTTTCGTAGGAATTCTCGAACTTTCTCATACGACGCATCAAACGGCGCACAACGGTCTCGTGCACTGTTTTGGTGGTTTTATCCCACCAATTTTCCATCCTAGCTGCCGTTTTGATGCTTGTACCTTTTACTTTATTTTACAGTTTTCTCTTCATAATTGCTCAGCAATGGGGGGATAGACGGTTTTCGGAGCAAGCTAGACTCCGTTGTCATTATACTATTGTTGTACTTCCCGGCTGACAACTCACACGACGCGGTCAAAATGTCACCGGACCATCATATGACTGGATGAAGGGCAGAATTCGCTTCTAGAGGCATTCAGTTCCGTAAACCTTCGAGTTCATTATTATCTTAGTGACCTCTGTCTGCTGGCCGCAGCTGCAAATCTGACAGGGGTCAGATCATTTGCGTGCGAATTTGTCCACGAAAACAATTTTGAATCTAACAGAGACACCTTATCGAGCCTTCGCCTGCGCCTTCATGAAATTTTGATCCTGGAAGTGGTCCGAAGCTGGCCTTTGCAATGGTTTCATCATCCATAAGTATGCATCCACCGGACATGGTTAGCTGGTTGTCGTACAACTTTCGAGCACGGGTATTCTGCTTGGGTGGTCGTTTGGGTTGCCAACTGGCGCGGTATGCCTGGAAGTCTTGGCGATAACGATTTCGATGCACTGTATTTACTACGGGCGGCATCATACTTTTTTACTTAAATCGCGATCGGACATACCTGGGTTGCTTCTGATGGACCTTACGACCTTTCCATGGAGCTGACGGCTGGCAGTGCCACTCCGGCGTTTATTTTGAGGCTTCCGAATCGTCGTCAAGGTTTTTCTGTATGTTTTGAGCACGCGCCATACGGTTTTTCTAGGAAAATTCACCACTTGGGCGCGGACCACGATGAATTTTCCCGGTGACTGTTCACGACTTTTTTTGAACGCTCCTCTTGCATGGTGACTGTTTCCATAACGAAAACGCTTTATGCAGTAAAAAATACACTCTTATTGTTATTTTTGTTATAAAAAAATAGACGTCAGAAGCTTCCGAAAACGTCCACTAGGTGTGCTGTAATGAGCACTAAGCCGAACCGATTTCAAGATGTTCTTCTTCTAACTGGTTTTGATTCTCTTTTCCACGAGAATACGCATGCTCTCAACTTCTAGCAGCTAAACGCTCTAGAAGCACGTTCCACAGTTGTTTATTGCCAACGCCAATGCATGAATTATTGTGTAGCATGGCAATGATACTCTATGCCCTGAAAAGTCGAGAAAATGGCTGTCCCAAATGATTCCCTGGACGAAATGGAACGCACCGCCACGGTAAATCGTTCTCTTACCGACTGAGCTATCTATGACCCCGATTGAAAGCGTACCGATCCTCATTCGATGGAGCTTTACCTTCATTTAATAGGGTTAACTTGTCAATCTGTAAATATTGACAAATGCACTATATTCATCTTGCGCTATAGACTCTCAAATACTCGAACTACTTAGTACCCAGAATGGAGCATAAATCTTGAACCATTTAATATCTGGACAGGGCTTGCCTAGGTAGCAGTGTTACGATAGACTGGGATTCTTTCGAGGTGGTGGATGAATTCGTCTACTTTAGATCCTTGCTAACGGCAGACAACAATGTTAGTCGTTTATAAGACCGGTGGTTCTCTACGGACGTGAGACTTGGACCATGGTCGACGAGGACTTGCAAGCACTTGGTGTATTCGAGTGGCCTGTGCATAGGATCATCATAGGCGGTTTGCAGGAGAACGGTATATGGCGGCGAAGAATGAGTCGCGAGTTCGTTCGACTCTATGGTGAACCAAGTATTCTGAGGATGGCAAAAGCTGGAAGGATACACTGGGCAGGGCATGTAACGAGAATGCCGGATAATAACCATGCAAAGATGTGATTACTTCAAACCCGGCTGGTACAAGAAAGCGTGGAGCGCAGCGGGCTAGATGGGCAGACCTGGTAAATACTCAACGATGGAGAGATGACATTGTTGATACTGTGTTATCTGCATAGATGTTAACCAAGTAAATAAATAAATAAATGATGAGTTTTGAAATATATCAGTGGGTGTGGTCAATTTGGATCTGGACAGCCAATATGACTACTATTGATTTAATGATTGGATTCTAATATCATTTGAGGTGCCGCATGATGTGTTCAATGTGTGATTAAGGCCAATTATACATAAATGACTCATATTCACCGGGACGCATTTCTGAGATATTTCAGGAACCGGTGAACCGATTCCAGAAACATTCAATGGCGTTCAAAAAGACTATTATACGATCCATTTGGCTTTTTTTCTTGCAAATCGTTCCTGCTCTTGCTTTGTAGCGTCACAGACATAAAGATTGTACTCGAAAAAAAAAAATGCGACACGTTCTTTTGTGTAAAACTTTTTATTGGCATGGGTAAAAATTGCTGAAATTTTGAGTAAAACTAGTTTACAGTATAATGTTTACATGAGCAAAATCGTCAAAATCTGTCAAGTGGTCATCGAGATGGTTTCCAAGCAAGAAGTGCTTCGACTAAACATTATGGACGTTGTCGTGGCAAATCCAGACCAGTCCCACAGGTGGATCGCGAAACAGTTGGGAATCGATTATTCGACCGTGTCCCGTGTGGTAAAATCGTCCAAGGAGACCCAGATGACCCAGCGGTGAGCTGTCAGTGGAAGAAAAGCGAAGACGACCGACTCCGTGAACGCAAGGAAGGTGAGGATTACTTCAAGCGCAATCCGAACCATATGATTCGGGACGTGGCCAAGAAGTTCAATTTTTTCGTCTGGATAGTCCAGCAGACAATAAAGCGGGCCGAACCTCATTTCTTCAAGATAAGGAAAGTGCCTAACCGAACTGATAAACAGAGTACGGTGGCCAAATCCAACGCCAGGAAGCTGTACTGAGAGTGGTTGGTGCAGCTGAAATGCATTGCAATGGATCGTCCGCTTTAATGTATGAGAGGTACATTAAAGCGGACGCCAAGCAGATCCCCGCTTGGATATTTCGGAGAAGTTCCAGAAGAAAAAAGTCGACAATTTTGCCAAGAAGAACCTGGTGTGGCAGCGATCTGTGGTTGCGGCAAATTCAGCTAGTCATACATAACGACCGGCACCATCAACGGCCAAATATATAAAGAAGAATGCCTCCATAAGCGCCTGCTGCCCTTTCTCCGGTCCCACGAAGGTAACAATCTGTTTTGGTCGGATCTGGTACGGAGGAGGAAGGAGAAGGAGGCAAATTCGCAAAAATCACCTGAACTTCGCTCAATAGAAAAATTCTGGGTGATTATGAAAGGCAAGCTCCGGAAAATTCGGAAGGTCTTCAAAAACGACAAGAGTTTGAAGAAAGAGTGGATGAAAGTTACACACAAGATGGCGCAAGTGTTGCACAGGATTTGATGGGTAGCGTTAAGTCCAAAGTCATTTAGCCTAAGAGAGGAGATTGAATAAACCAACTTTGCAAAAACATAGCTATGTTTATTTATTCCCTGAGAGTTTCAAAACTATCCAATTTAAAATGATTTTTTGGTGATAATTTTTGTCTGTTGCTTTTTTTCTTGTACAATCTTTATCATGCCAAGGACTAGTCTTCGATTCCTATGTTGCTAATGTTATATGTTATGCATATTTGATAGCTCCATAAGTTTGTTTACGGCAGCTATGGTGAGAACAGTAGACCAACGATCTTATGGTTTGTTCGTACCGCCTGCTCCATCCGGGTCTAAAAAAGTCGGCCATCGTGGTCCACTTCGTGTCGGCCGGGTACGATCGCGGAAACATCTACAAGATTCTGGCACTTCTGAAGAAGGGAAAGTCCATCGAGTGGCAGCCTAGTTCCGTCCGTCCGACCGTTTTAAGCGACCGGAGGATTCAACAAAAGCTCAAACGGAAGATGGAAGGCAAGGTGACCACTCTTTCCGTGCGTGGGGCTGGAAGGTCGGTGCGACCGGCTAAACGACCAAGAAGTATTTGGCCAAAATGGATATCCACATGCGGAAGCCAGAGTCCATGCTAGCCGTGTTAGAGAATCAAGCGGAAACCCAGAAACAACGACTGAAGATGCTGGTCAACGAGATCTTCCCGGCAAAGTGGAACGTGGTGGTCGTTATGGACGACGAGACTTACCTCACGTTGAACGACTGGCAAGGCAAAGGCTACTTCACCTCCCCGACAAAAGAAATTAGCAGCGATGTGATGCACATAGCGCACACGAAGTTCCCAAGGAAGGTGTTGCTGTGGCTCACAATCAGTGAAAAGGGGATGTCACGTCCCCTCTTCTTTCTCTTCTTTTTGTCGGGGCTGGCAGTGAACGGTGAGATTTACAGTACGAAGTGCCTCCCAGATGTTGCCGCCTTCATTAAAAAGTACCACAAGGATGATGACGTGGTGCTTTGGCCGGTTCTAGTCGGCCCACTTTTCGAAGCGGGCGCTGGAGGAAATGGAGCATTTGGGCATTCCGGGGGTGCCCAAGCATGCCAACCCTCCCAACAAGCCACAGCTCCGCCCAATCGAGAAGTGTTGGGCCAATTTGAAGAGGAGAGTATATTCCAATAATTTCGTGGCCAAGAAGAATATGCCTACAATCTACTTTTTTTCACCTATGGCCAAGGTTTCGGCTAACTGCCGCAAGGCGGCGCGGCAGTGAGCAGAAGTATTTTTGTGAAGTTTTTAATTTCTTTGTGCATAAAATGCAAGTTGGTTTGTTAAAATATCTTTTTCCGTTCTTTTTTACCATCCATTCGAAAATAGTCGCGTTTTTAAGGCGCGGATTAATCCACAGCAGCTTGACGAAGACCGGGAATAACGCGAAAAAAATCGAGAGAGCGCTGATTGCTCATTTTAAGTGAAAGTCGAACATTTCGATTCGACTTGGCCAAAAAATTTAATGTTTCGGAAAGTTTCGTCCAGGGGCCAAGAAGTGTTGCCAGAACGTGTGCCAGGAAATGAACTGCTAACAAAATACGAGAGCTGCGTCATTGATGATGAGACCTACGTCAAAGCAGATTTTAAGCAGTTGTCGGGACAGGAGTGAACCATTCGTGATCAAAGGCACCATAAACGGTGAACTTTACAGGACTGAGTGCCTCTAAAATCGGGTTTTGACATTTTTGAGACAGCATGATCAAAACCCGTTGTTTCAGCCCGGCTTCATTTCACTACGCCAAAACCAAGCAGGAGTGGTAGGCGGCAAATTATGTGGATTTGGTACCGAAAGACATGAACTCGTCAAACTGTCATGAACTACGTTCGATCGAAACCTATTGGGCCATGATGAAGCGCTTGCATTGGAAGACTAATGAAGAGGTGAAGGATAAAAAGGAACGATGATGAAGTGAAAAAAAAAACTGCGAAAAACGTACTGGTAACAAGTGTACGGGTTCAAATGGAGGAGGTCAATCGCAAAGGTCCAGAAATTTATTCAAACTCAGTCTTACATTCACCTGGTGCTCAAGATTTGAAATGTCGTTTTTTTGTCAATAGATGGCGCGCAAAACCTATTGAAGTTTGTGTCAAACCCAAACGCCATTTTGTTGGCAAGACAGCCTGCTACAAAACGTCATATTCGTTTATTTGTTTACAAGTTAGTAGCATACTCCTTTTTCGTGTTAAACATGTCGAATTTTGAGCCAAAGAAAGAAAATATGCGGCATGTAATGATTTTCTTGTTCAATCAAAAGCAAAAGGCATCTCTTTCCTCTTTAAAAAAAGCAAAAGGCATCACCTACGGTGATATTGCTCCAACCATTAATCACGTTTCAAAGGTGGCGATTTCATTGACAGACTACGCGAAAATCAACCAAAACAGTTTGAAGACGACGAACTACAAGCAGTATTGGACGAAGACGATACACAAACACAACAAATGATGGCGGAGCTCATGGCCCTCAGAGCCATGGGATAGATTCAAAAGGTTGAAAAATGGGTTCCACACAAACTGAACGAACGACAGATGGAAACACGAAAAACTGTGTGTAATATGCTGCATTTACGCCATGAAGTAAAGGGCTTTTTGCATCTGGTTGTAACTTGCGATGAGAAATGGATATATTTTGAGAACATAAACTCTACCGACAACAAATTATCAATTTGAACCACGCATCGATCGAAAAATGCCGAGAATGGGCTCGAAGACACTGCAAAGTCATTTCGCAGTCCCCCGTCGCGCCGTATCCACCAGGCCGGGCGCCTTCAGATTATCATCTCTTCTCATCGATTGGATACGCACTGGCTGAGCAACACTTTCAGACTTTCGATGATGAAGAAAAAATGGCTCAATGAATGGATGTCAATGAAAGATGAAGCTTTCTTTTGGAATAGTATTCGAAATTTCCTGAGAGATGGATAAAATGTGAAGAAAGCGAGAGCCAATACTTTGAATAACAATGTTTTGCCATTGTGCTTAAATAATTGCGTAATTTTCATGGAGAAAAAATGATACTTTAAACTTGCGCACATGGTAAGTATGGCTGTAAGCTGAAATAAATACAAACACTGAACTACAGTAAAAAAAATAGTTTCATTTCGACAATTTAGACGATTTACCAATCAATCTAAAGTGTCGCAATAATTATCGACTCACCCTTTATACACTGGCATAATTTAATAAGCGTGGTACAGTAGGTCCGGCTACACAACGATTCATTTCACATCCATGATGCTGAGCAAAGGTGTCAAAATGGAAGTTATTGAAAGATTTTCATAATTTCCCTGGGAGTTCCTTGAACTAACTGTGTGCAGGAATATTTCACAATCAACAAAGACTTGTAAATGCTGTAAATGCTTCCAAACTTTCCAAAAAGTTGAAAGAGAGGGCAATTACCTTTGATTTTCAATAATTTTCATAAAAATTGTTTTAAAAAATGCAATAAATCTTCTTTCGAAATTCATAAGTACTAAGTTACCTACCTTCTATTGAGACGGTTAAATTTCTTTCATTTTTTTATACTTCTCGCATTCTTTGATCACTTTTCTTTTGCCTTGCCTCAAATATCCCCTTGAAGTTCCCCGTAACTCTTCCAATCACCAACGACATACTTCAAACGCTTTCGACAAAAGCAAACACCTCCCACGTGTTTTTTCTTCGACAGCTACCGGATAATGATCATATCAAAACTGATGACATCCCACAAGTGTTTTCACCTTTGTCATTCCTTCGAAGTGACAGGGGAGAGAAAAAAAAAATTGCATGCCATGGAACGAAGTAAGCGTTCACTCAACAAAGAAACTCGTGTCGTGTCCGTCGTCGTGTAGTGCTTCTCTCTCTCCGGACAAAACCCAGCAGCAGAAAAGCAAGACAGAGTACCATTGAGAAAAAGGAAAACCCTTCAAACGGAAGTTGCCGCTTCTGTAGGAGGACATTGTTGCTGACTTTCTTGCGAGAGAAAACATAAATTTCCAAAGTGTGAAGGTCCCGTGACAATACGGAACCAGACAAAGCTCCTTCCAGTGTTCAACAGCCATATACCAAACATGGAAAAGGTAGGGGATATGCCTTCTAGGCTGAACATTGTTTTTTTTTTCTTTCTGAGGATATCAATCAAACCGCGACAATATTACTAAAATATGTGTCGTTCACTTTCTATTCTTTTTCGTGCCAAATTTATAAAAGCTCGAATAAGATGCATGGCCCAATATAACTTAAATTAGGTACGAATGACCATGACGAACAAAAGTGCAAAGTGCAAATCTGGCATCACTGTTTGCTTGCACTTGTTTACTTTACCGAACGCTAATTTTATTTACGTTTTTTTCTGTTTCATATCGTGATATCATTATTGATTCATCGTTCTTAGTGTTATTGATGTTTACCTTTGAACTTTGCGAGTGAAGTCTTATATGTGTGCTGAGCTAGTTCTTAAGAATAAGTGTTGTGATTTTCGTGAAAGTGGTCATTAAACATTTCTCCTATTACCTCCCTTCGCTCGATTTTGTTTTTTGAGGGATTTTCGAACATCGATAGCCGACAATATGTTGTCCATCATCGCTATAAAGCTTCGTCACCGTTTTAATTAATCACTTGTGCTACGTGTCGTCTACAGCAAAACGTTGTGATCACCGTTGAGGGGCCATGGAGGAAAATTGCGCCAAATGTACTCTGACCATTACTGGCATTGATTATGTTGCCTGCCGTGGTTACTGTGGTCCCATATTCCACATGACATGTTCTGGTGTGTCTCGGGCATTTTTTGGCTATTTTTCGTCACATCGGAAAACCCTATACTGGATTTGTGATCATTGTGCTGATTTGTTCGATAACTCCCATCTCCGATCCATAACGAAACATGCGGATGAAAAATCACCTCTGACATCGCTTACTGATGCTATTAATAGCCTGCAAACGGAAATAAAAAAGATCTCTACCAAGCCTGTACTGTCATTACAGTCCCCAAAACTCAATCGCTGGCCGACAGCTAGTGAATCGATACGTGCCAATAAACGGCCCCGTGAATTCGATTCAGGAGTACGTACATCTTCTGAGTGTCAATCCGGATCAAAGCACCTCAACCCAAACGTAGTTTCAGTACCGATCAGCACAAAACCAGTTGATAAGTTTTGGCTGTATTTTTCTCGTATTAAACCTGATGTGACGACCGAAGCAATTGTGGAAATTGTTAAGGCAAACCTAGGATCGGATAACAATCCCGATGTGGTAAAACTGGTGGCCAAAGGCACTGACACAAGCAACATGTCATTTATTTCGTTCAAAGTTGGTCTCGATCCAGCCTTGAAGAACAACGCACTTGATCCCTCGACATGGCCAGAGGGAATAATGTTTCGACAGTTCGAGGACTACAGCTCCCAAAAATTTCGGAGACTGTCAACTGCAAATTCAGGCGCATAACCAGTAGCACTCAGAGCTACCCCATCAGTGACAATACAGCCACAAGCAACACTCTATCACAAAATATTAATCCGGGACGCACCGAACACAGCACTCTGGAAGCCCTCAATCCTCCCATCGTAGTCGAGCCATTCCAGCCAGCGACCAGCAGCCGTCCCGGCCCTACGTGTGGGTGCGGAGAAAGGGGCTTCCAAAACGTGAATACACGTAAGTACGTATGCGCTAATTGCCATTCAAGACCTGATTCGCCCTCCGTTTCCAGCGTTTTTCCATTGTTTGACGCATCTCAACAATCCCAGCTTGTGAGCCGAACACCGGGACGCGTCGAACACAGCACTATGGAAGCCCCCGATCCCCCCACCGTAGTCGAGCCACTCCAGCCACCGACCAGCAGCCGTCCCGGCCCTACGTGTGGGTGTAGGGAAATGGGTTTCCAAAACGTTAATTCAGGCAAGTACGTTTGCGCTAATTGACAAGACTTGAATCGCTCTCCGATTCCAGGCCAAGATCCAGCTTATCGGTATACTACCAGAATGTGCGAGGTAGGTATGCGCACCAAAATTGCTCGTCTACGTATGCTGCTGTCCAGTTGCGACTACGATTTGCTCGTTATCACCGAAACCTGGCTTCGTGACGATGTCGAAAGCGCAGAGATTTCTCCCGACTACACTTTTTTCCACTGCGACCGCAGTGCAGCAAGCAGTCATCACTCACGGGGTGGTGGTGTGCTGATTGCCGTGAAGCATCACTTACGCTGCGAGGCGTTTCCACTGTCAAATAGCGAACATTTGGAGCAAGTAGCGGTTCGGGTGAGTCTGGATCACCGCTCCCTCTACATCATCACAATTTATATCCCCCCCAACTCGTCCGCTGACCGATATCCTGACCATGCAAATGCAGTACAGAGTCTCGTAAACAGTGCGTCAGCAGAGGATATCATTTTGTCTTTGGGTGACTTCAACCTCCCAAATTTGCAATGGCAGTTGGACAAAGAGTTAAATGGCTACATCCCTACAAACATTGCATCCGAACACGAGCAGTCTCTCATCGAAGCATTATTTGCTACCGGCCTGCGGCAAGTTAACCACTTCGAAAACATCAACAGTCGAATTCTTGACCTTGTTTTTTGTAAGTCTGCCAGAACTTCTAGATCTAGTTGAGCCTCCTGCACCACTTTTACCAATTGACAACCATCATGCGCCGTTCGTTTTACTATTCGACGTGGGCGACGTTATTCCGACCTCGCTCGATGACGATGTTGACAGTTTTGGCTACGACTTTAACAGGTGTGATTTCTATCAGTTGAAAATAGCATTTAGAGAGGTTGATTGGAGCTTTCTCGCGAGGACCGCAACGATCGACGAAAAATCTGCAGCATTTTACGACAAGCTCTTCGAAATTTGCAGCATTTTTGTACCGCGCACTTGACGTGCGGTTAACTCGACTTTCAACAAACCGTGGTGGACCTCTGAGTTGCGACATCTTCGCAAATTACTCAGGAAGGCACGTAATCACTATTTCCTCTCGAAATCTGAAGCCGACAAAACCATTCTAAGAGAAGTTAAGGCAACATTCAAATCTGTTTTGCAATCCACTCAAGACGACTACTAATCCAGGATTCAAGCAAGCATCAAACAGGAACCAACACGTTTCTGGGGTTTCGATCCTCTGCTAGCATCCCCTGCATTATTACATATGAGAAGGCTCATGCTAGCTCTAACGCAGAAGCCGCTAACCTCTTCGCCGAATTCTTCGAGAATATATTCAGTAAGTCGTGTCATGTACCACGTCTCGATTGCTTTGCGCATATTTCTTCGCACAACATTAACTTTCCCGTCATCCAATTCTCTTCTGATGAAGTGCTGAATGTCATACACAGTCTCGACTCCAAGAAAGGATCCGGAACAGACGGCATACCACCACTATTCCTGAAAAAGTGTGCTGTGGGACTCGCAGCCCCTGTCACGATTTTATTCAACCGATCGCTTAGCGAAAAAAACATTTCCCCTTCCGTTTGGAAGACTGCTTCTATCGTTCCCATCCATAAATCAGGAAACGTCAACCGAGTCACAAATTATCGTGGTGTTTCCATTCTGTGTTGTTTGAGCAAAGTTTTCGAAAAGCTGATGCACAATGTCCTCTACACTGTAGCCGCACCATTAATTTCCGATAATCAACACGGCTTCATGAAACATCGCTCAACAACAACAAACTTGATGTGCTACGTTACATCTCTGTCCCGAGAGATTGAATTGGCAAGGCAAGTGTACGCGGTGTATGTCGATTTTGCTAAAGCATTCGACACGGTTCCTCACATTTTGATCATTGACAAATTCAAACGCATCGGCTATCCTGACTGGCTAACGAAGTGGCTCTTTTCATATCTCTCCGGCCGCACAGCGCACGTAGTGGTCAATTCATCAAGATCTCGTCAACTCAACATCACGTCAGGAGTACCCCAAGGCAGCGTTTTGGGCCCGCTGTTATTTAATATCTTCGTTAACGATTTGTGCCTCTCGTCGTTCAAACTATCGTTCGCCGATGATCTCAAATTTTTTCGTGTAATATGTTCTCCACGCGACTGTGTCGCTTTACAAGAGGATATTAACACATTGTTAATCTGGTGTAGCGACAATGGCATACGTGTTAATAAAGATAAATGCAAAGTTATATCCTTCACTCGCTCCAACAATCCCGCTCATCTCCAGTACAGCATGGGGTCTGCGCATCTGGATCGTGTGGCTTCAATCTGCGACCTGGGAGTTACCATCGATGCCAAGCTACAGTTCAATCAGCATGTGGGAATCACGACTGCTAAAGCCTTCTCAGTGTTAGGACTAATCCGACGGCACGATTCTGAGTTCACTGACATCTATGCTTTAAAATCACTCTATTGCAGTTTGGTGCGGAGCATCCTTGAGTATGCGGCCCCCCTTGGGCCCCTTATTATGTGGCACCCATCGTTTCCATTGAACGCGTACAGAGGAAGTTCGTTCGTTTCGCACTTCGTTCACTTCCTTGGAATGACCCGAACAATCTCCCTCCTTACTCGGACCGTTGCAAACTGATAAGTTTGGATCTACTGACTGACAGGCGTGTTAAAATGCAGCGTCTGCTGGTCTTTGACATCCTAATCGGCGTTATTGACTGCCCTGCGCTGCTTGAGCAGATTTCACTGAACGTTCCTCCTCGTCGACTTCGAAATTATCCGATGCTTGCTGTTCCTTATCACCGCACTAACTATGTATATAATAATCCGTTTGATTCGTGTCTTCGAACTTTCAATGCTGTATGTGACGAATTCGACTTTAATATATCCAAAAATGTTTTTAAAAATCAAATAAGTACAATTGTTTAGCCTTTAAGTTATTGTAAACTAGTATTAAGTGGTTCAGTTTGTACGATTATTTTTATCGAAGACGGTGATAATAATAAATTAGATTCTGCACAACTTTCTCCGTAACTTTTCGTTGTACGTCTCGTTCGGCTTTTGGAGGAGAAGTTCCGTGACCGTATTATCGAAGAAGCTTTCTGTGAATCTGTTCTTTTGGGTGCTTTCTACTTCTTGTAGGTTCTGATATTGTTACGCTTTTTGATACTGTGGAACTGTGCAGACGCTAACTTTCACTTACGCCCCCTTTTTTGGAAATTCACGAACGGAACACGGTTTATGCGATTTCAAAAGGCGTACCGCTGCCAGCTTGTTTTTCTGGCCCGATGCCCCCTTTTTGCGTTCAGATTTCGGTGAATCTTCATGAAAATACATTTCTCCAAACTTTTTAACAATCTTGAACACTGCAGATTTAGTGCACTTCACGCTTTTTGCCAATTCTCGAAACGACAACTTTTCGGAAAACCAGTTGTGCAGAATTAATCTACGAGTTGATAAGCTGATCCGACTCATCGTTCGATATCCTCACTTTTTTTGATATTTCCTGTGTATTGTAAAGTAAACAATGTTTTTACACACTGAGTGAAAATTCATAATTTTTCGTTAAGTTTTAACTCAAAACCATTGATAAACAGGTGTCCACTTTCTTTAATGAACAGTCCTTATTGTTTACATCTGCTCAGTGGAGCAGTTGTCTTTGAGATACAGAATCAGCAAACCGTTTACGAAAGAATTTTGTTCACCCACATGCAAAATTCTGCGTTGTCGCATCACGCCTTGGGAAAATTGCTGAATATACATAATTTAATCTCAAGGGTTCTCCAAAGTTCTAGAAATGGATGACAATGAACCTCAAGCCAGAAGCTGGATAAAAACCGGGAACAACGCGCAAAAAAAAAAAAAATGAAATAGAGCGCTTGCATTTAAGGTTTAGGGGGAAAGGGGTGGAGTTGTGGCTTGCGTTGTTGAGGACGACTGGGATCTTCATACGCTCCATCTTCTCCAATGACCGCTTTGTGTAATGTATTGAGGCCAGATCAAGCCAGAACACGACATTCGTCTTTCGGGTGGTGTTTTTTTAATGGAGGCCGCAACTTTCGGTAAGCAAGTCCCGAACAAAAGAGGAGCGACTTTGACACCCCCTTCTCACTTATTGTCAGCCACATGAGGACCTTTTTCGGGAACTTCATGTGGGAGATGTACCTCACGTCGCTGCTCACCTTCTCCCTGGGGGACGTGAAATACCCGATCCCCTGCCAGTCATTGCCGTTAAGCGTCAGGTACGTCTCTTCGCCTATGGTCACAACCACGTTGCGCTCCGCAGGGAAGACATTCTTGACGAGCACTTCAGCTGATGCTTTTGGGTGACCGGCCTCGACTTTATACTTTTTGACCGTCTGGCTGGTCGCACCGACCTCCCGACCCAAGGTGTGGAAGGATTTCACCCCATTGCCTTCCCTCTTCTACTTCAGCACTTGTTGCATCTTCCAGTCTCGCAAAACCGTTGGACGCCCTTGAGCCCGGCTTGCGCTCGATGTTCTTACATTTCTCCATGAGCGCCAATCTTGTATATGGTCGCTCGACTGTATCCGGCCGACACTAAGTGCGGCACGACGACGGACTTCTTCGGTCTGGGGTGGAAGCGGCGGTAATTACAAATAATCCAACGTAGTTGCTTCACTGCGTTCGCCTTGGCTGCTGTGACGCTGGGTTCTGTGGGTAAAGCTAGCATCACTGCCATACTGCAAAGCTGTGTTCTTCATCGTGTCGTCAGTTTATTACTGTTTTCGCTTAGAACATACATTGCAATCCGTTTGCTTACAATATCAAATCGCTTACAGCTTCCCAATCTACCCGCGAAACGAATTATTTGCATCATCCAGTCAGGTTGAATTAGTGAAAATAATTTGTTTTCCGAGTTGGTTTGAGTAAACCGTGCTCTACCATTTCCCCAATCTCCCACCTAACCTCTCCCTACCTGTACTCTTACATGAGCTTGCCAGCCTCCGAATCAAAATAAAAAAAATCATCAGCCGTCCAACAATGCCGCCCAGCAACGCACGAAATTACAGTTGTACCGCACTATATGTATTCACCTGTACCATTCAAGCTAATATAGCATATATGTTCCTGCTCTTCTTCTCACTCTGCAATCCTCCAGAGCCAGGTTCTAATTACCGTCAATTTTCGAATCGCATTTCGATCCGTTTGATCATCATCACCATCATTCATTTACGATCCCGAAGGTTAACAAACTGCATCGATACCTGCGTGAGCTCGTGTGAGTAGAACGACAAAAAAATATCAGCTACTTATTCTCGTATCTGTCACTGCCAGTGTTCATCATCACTGCCTCGTTTTCATCATTTCGCCTTTCGATGTAACGTTTGAGTGACGCTTAGAGCATCTCCACAGCTGGTTTCAATAGCGACTAAATTTCAAATGAACCATTGTTGAACCTACTGAAATTTTCAACGCTTTCTCTGATTTTCTGTTTTACAATATGGATGTTTGCAACAGTTGAGCATTAACTATGAGTAATGTGGAAGTTGTTTGCGGTGGTTTTAGCAAAGAAAATTTCCATTTCAGCTGGGCTAAGATTACGGAAGCGTTTTACAAGGTCGTTAAAGACAAGCCGGCGCTTTTCTGGATGTGCAAAGGATATCATGGTGGTATCATGGGAAATGCCTGTTTTAAAACACATTGGTTTCAATGAATGCTGCAGTCAAGGAGGTCAATGAAGTGTACCAGAAGCTTTTCGAGGATCTGAAAGCGAATATCAAGAACAGTTTGATCGTGGAGCTCAGGCAAGAAATCCAGGGAGGGTTTAACAAATTATCACCGGCTGTCTTATCACCTGTACTTCGCCGTTTCTATTTCGGGAACCGTTCTACCCCGAAGAGAGTTCAAGAAAAAGACGCAATATCCACGCAAGAACAATCCTTTAAAATTCTTCGAGGTACTGCTCATTCCGCCTACAGTGCGCTTGCACGACCGGCAGCGAGTAATGACGACAGGTTATGGGTGTATATGACCAAAATATCCCCGGACGTTAATGATGCAGACGTACAACATCTCGTCAAGGAATGCTTGTTGACGAATGATGTGATCACTAAAACACTCGTGCCAAAGGGTCGACCATTGTCTACGCTCACCTTCCTTACAAGGTAGCAGTTGACTTAGGCTTGAAAGCTAGACAATGGATCGAATGCTCAAGATTTTTGGAAGCTTGTCCAGGTCCGGAAACGTCATCATCGAATCGTCCACAGCCATCGATTATCCCGGAGCTGCGTCCACCCACAGCGGCATCTCTGACTCTAGATCAGCAATACAGTACCGAGCAGAAATATCCGAATCCCAACTTCGTCATTCTACGTCGAATGCAAGTCCTCACGCCGTCGTTCAAGCTCCTCGCTAATAATGACCTACTATCAGAATCCGTGGATTAAGAACAAAAACCAACAACTCGACTGCAAAGCTGTGAATCTTGTAGATAGTGAGAGCCTGGAGCAAACTGCCGTTCGAATTGTTCTGACACAGTTTTCCCTTTATGTCTGCTGAATTTAAATTCGGCCAAATAGTAGCCCGGAGAATTACACGAGGTCAATCAAATTCAATGTCTTGCTGAACAGTCGCAAATTCAACGTCTTGCAGATCCCCATGATGTAATCGTATGATTCGGAGACTACAATCTGCCGAATTTAATCTGGCAAATTGATGAAGGGATTCTGAGATACTTGCCAACTAACGCGTCAACTGAACAGTAAGTTTGTTGTCAGCTGGCTTCCATCAAGTGAATGATCTTCTGAACGCGAACGGTAAGTTTGGTGTTGACTTGGTGTTCGTAAGGGATCCATGCATCATAGATCTCTTCAAGTCACCATCTGTTTCACTAAAAATTCACGCTCACCATAAGCCGTTTAGGGAAGGTCCATTAATTATGGGGGATTATAAAAAGTCCCTTTTTGCGTGACAAAATTAATGGACGTTCCCTTATTGTAACTGTGGACGCCCGTTTTCGTAAGGAAGAAGCAGCCCGAGCAGCCCTTTTGACTCCAAACAACCATGATTTCTCGGTGTGATTACCAAGTCTTAAATAAAGGGTGTTCCGATCGAAATTTGGTCAAACAGTAGTGTGTGTGCGTCGATCAAAATTTTTATTAATAAGTCAAATTCTTTTTTCTTTTTCAAGTTCAGTTAATACAGAATACAGGAGAAATATTCAGCTAAGCTTCCTTTTTACCGAATGCGAATTTCCGGGTCTTTCGTTTAACACCTGCCATAAGATTTTGTACAGTCTCCTTGTCCACTTTAATCACCGCAAAACGCCAGTATGCCTTGAACTGTTTCTCACTCATAATAGCCTTTTGAGTCTTCTTAAGGTTCCGCTTGACGATGGCCCAATATTGTTTGATTGGGCGGAGCTCTGGCGTGTTGGGAGGGTTCTTGTCCTTGGGCACCACTTGAACGTTGTTTGCGGCATACCACTCCATGGCCTTTTTTCCTTAATGGCAAGATGCCAAAGCCGGCCAAAATAGAACGGAACAATTGTGTCGCTTCAGGAAAGGCAGTAGATGTTTTTGTAGGCATTCGCTCAGATAAATTTCCTGGTTGACGGTTTCGGTTGCAATGTAAACGTTGCTCTTCAAGCCACAGCTACAGATGGCCTGCCACACCTGATATTTCTTCGCGAACTTTGACAGTTCAATGTGCTTGAAAATATCTGCCACCTTTCCCCGTCCGGTTGCCGTATAAAATTCCTGTCCAGGAAGCTGTTTAAAGTCTGCCTTGACGTAAGTTTCATCGTCCTGTACCACGCAATCAAACTTCGTGTCGTGTAGAACTTTCGCGATCGTGCTTTGGTCGAAGTGTTTTATTTACCGTCGCGGTTTGGAGTTACCACTTTCTTGTAAGTCGACAGTCCAGGTCGTTTTTTAGCTCTATCCACGGTTGAAGGCGCCACTCCCAGCTTCTTTGCAAAATCTCGGACGGAGAGGTTGGGTTTCCGCTCGAAACAGCGGGCAACTCTTTTTGTCGTCGCTGTGGCCCCCGACTTTCGATTTCCCCCCGATCCAGCTTTCCTGGCCGTCGACAAACATTGACCGAACACTTTTAATACGTTGGTAACAGTTGATTTAGCCACATTCAACAATTTCGCCAAATTTCTTAATGCACGATGAAAGGAAATGCGTCAAGCTTAATTCGACCAAATTTTGATCGTAACACCCTTTAGTCAAATTTTTAAGTGAAAGTTTTCTTCTTCGAGTGAACGGAATTAAAACTGTTTTCGATGGATTTATGTTTGACTCTTCATTTTGGCACCACTGCCAAGTAAAATTCAGTGCAGTTTGCATTCTATCAGTGATGATATGATCAAACTTTCCGCGAACTATTATGACCACATCATCAGCAAAACCGATTACTTCGAATCCTTTTGCTGGTAATTTATTGAGAAGATCGTCAACAACAAGCTACCATAATAATGGCGACAGTACGCCTCCTTGAGTACACCCTCTAGTGGTTCTTATTGTTATTGATTATTCTCCCAATTCAGCAGACACTTCAACATTTTCATAATTCAAGCTCTAATACAAGGATCAAAAATACGTTTTTCCATTGAATATTCCATAGATTTAAAAGACCCATTATCTGATATTCTGATTTTAAGAACTCGTCTTTATTTTCTCTATTACTTTAAGTATAGTAGATGTTAGACTTAATGGTCTAAAAGATTTTGGATTTGATTTGACTTTTTTCCTGCTTTAGGAATAAACACTACACGGGCATGTGTCCATATGTTTGGTATATGACCTAAAATTAAGCTTGCTTTAAATATATTTGCCAAGGAGTCCAAAAGTACTTCTCCACCCTTCTGCAGAACTGCCGGAAAAATACCATCCATGCCTGGAGATTTATATGGTTTGAAGGAGTTTACTGCCCACTCAACTTTAAATCTTCAACTTTCGAACCTGCCATATCATCGCTTAACACTAAATTTGGGCCTGGAAAATGAGTATCCATCATAATTGCAAGTGTTTCTTTAGCATTAGATGTAAAATTATCATTTGTTTTCTCTAAATTTCCCGGTCAATTAAAATGGTCTTTTGAAAGTACTTTTATAGCTTTGCTACATCTGGAGTTTGCTCTTTGTTTTCGCAATAAGGTCTGTATCCGCAATAATCCGAACACCTCAAAACATGAATAAAACATAAATTTCGCATTATATTTCGTAGTCGTAGTGGTTTATTTCAGATTCATGGGATGTGTTTTAACAATTCGTGCAGACAAAACATAGTTATTCGGTATTTGCATAAAATTTTCGAACTTTGCGCTTAACTCCGTCCATTAGGGTTTGTACAGACTCTACAGAAATCGTAGAAGCCATCTTTGTCCAAATTTGCTGGAAGTGTTTGATGTCTTTGATTCCTTGCTTCTTTTCAGAAAGCGGCCGCTTCATCAGAGCCCAATATCTCTCGATTGGTCGTAGCTCTGGGCAATTTGGCGGGTTTGAGGTTTTTGGTACAATGTTCACTTGATTTGCTTGGTACCACTCCATCACAGTTTTAGCATAGTGGCAAGTTCATCAGTTTTAGAGTTTTAACAAGCTTTGCCTTCATGATTGCCCAAAATTTTTGAATTGGGCGAAGTTCCGGAGTGTTTGGAGGGTTGACGTCTTTTGGTACAAAAACTACATTATTATCTTTGTACCAGTCTAAGACGGGCCGGGCATAGTGGCAAGATGCCAAATCCGGTCAAAACAGTGTCGGGCCATCGTGAGATCTCAAGAAGGGCAGAAGTCGTTTTTGGAGGCATTCGTCCTTGTAGATTTGTCCGTTGACGGTCCCAGAGGTGATGAAGGGCTGACTCATTTTGCCACATCCGAAGATCGCTTGCCAGACAAGGGATTTTTTGGCGAATTTCGACAGTTTCTTCTTCCGTACACTCTCCGGAACGGCCAACTTAGAGGTGGTGACGTAGTGTTCCTGTCCTGGCATTTGTTTGGTGTCGGCTTTAATCTAGGTCTCATCGTCCATCACAATGCAGAACGGTTTTGTGAGCCACTCCCTGTACAGTTTTCTTGCACGAGTTTTGGCCACCGAGTTCTGTTTATCGCTCCGGTTCGGTGCCTTCTGGACCTTGTACACATGTAATCCAGAACGTTTCATCGTTTTTTGCACAAAACAAACTGAAACTTTCGCCTTTTTCGCAACATCCCTGATCGAAATGTTGGGATAACGCTTAAATTGGTTCAATACCATCCTGGCCTTTTCCGGATTCGATGTGCCACGTTTTTTGCCACTACCATTTTTCCGCTTGGTTGTCTTACGGTCCTTGAACGTTTTGATCACATGAGATACGGTTGAATGTGATTTTCCGATCCATCGATGAGAAGCGTTTGGGTTTTCGAAGTGCACTATTTCTTCATTCGAAGCCATCACTGAAATCACTCGACCGATTTTCACGAAACTCATCACACAATTGACACAACACAATGAAATACATTCAGTTGAAATTTCAATAATTTTTACCCACACGCTAAAAAGTTACGAACAATTGCGTGTGTCCAAATTTCATCGAATACAGTCTTTACTACATTTTTGGTGACTACAAGCTTTTAGATCGAAGATGGCGTCGAAAAAAAAACAAGTGCGAAAAGCAATTGTGTGCGGTCGCAATGAAAATCCGGATCTGTCAGTAAGAAAACTTGCAAAAAAGCTTGGTTTTCCTCCAAGCACTGTCCATTACGTACTTAAATTTTCGATACCCGTTTGACAACAGCCAGGACGGCTGGGAACGGAACAAAAACGGATCTCAGGAACCACCAGATGGACGCGAAGGTGAAGCAAATATTGCAGAAGAGACCAGATCTTTCGGTACGTACTGTAGCTAAATTTGTGTAAAAATGTCCCCAACTTTCATGCATACTTCCAAGCACCGGCAAGGTATGAAGTCGTTCAAGGTGAAAACTGTACCAAACCGTAATGATAAACAGAGTGTGACGGCTAAAACCCGGGCTCGCAAGTTGTATCGCGAATATTTGACGAAGTTTTCCTGCGTGATAATGGACGATGCCACGTATGCTGTAAAACTGCTGGAAGACTTTAAGCAGCTTCCCGGAATGCCTTGTTATACTGCCATGCAATGGAACGGCGTAGAGGAGCATTTCAGGACGAAGAAAAAGGCCAAGTTTCCCAAAAAAACTGGTCGAGCAAGCCAAAGCATCATCACTACCGGAACGGTAAACAAGGAAATATACTGTGAAGAATGCCTAAAGAAGCGATTGTTATCATTCCTACGCAGCCATGATGCTCCCTCGCAATTCTGGCCTGATTTGGCATCTTGTCACTACGCCAAAGATGTTTTGGAACGGTATAAAGCGAATGGAGTCCATGTTGTATCGAAAGAGGCGAATCCACCTAACTGCCCGGAGTTGCGACCTATCGAGCGGTATTTGGCTCTCGTCAAGAGAGAACTCTCTCAATATAAACAACAAGCTACGGGTATAGAAACATTTCGAAAATCTTGGACAAAAGCAGCTAAGGAGTGTATCGAATATAAGCAATCCACATACATTTGCGTTGTACGCATGTATTTGTGATGGTTTTTTATGCTCTGAACACTGCATGCTGTGCGTTTGACTGTCAGCTTTCTTTTGTTTACTTGTTTGTGTGGTTCAAATTCTGCGTTTTCAAAATGTCGCGTATTGAAAAGGAAGTGAAAATTAAGGTTCTGGACACATGGCTAAGTGAGAAGGGTATTACTATGCGAAAATTGGCGAAGCGGTTTGGAACTCATCATGCGAGTGTTAAAACCATCATAAATAAGTTTGGGGAACACTATTCTTTGGATGAGCTACCAGGAAGAGGCAGAAAACCCAGTTCTTCCAACCCGAAACTGGAGCAGAAAGTGGTATCTCTAATCATGAAGAACAAATCAATGTCAATACGTGATTTGGCCAAAAAAGCAGGAACGAGTGTCGGAATGATCCAGCGTATCAAGAGGCGAAACCACCTGAAGACCTACAAGAAGCAGAAAATCTCGAAACAAAGTGCAGAACAGAAGAAGCGAGCAGCAACAAGGGCCCGGAAATTGTATTCGCGTCTTTTGCAGCGTCCGGATGCATGCGTTTTGATGGACGATGAGACCTATGTAAAGGAGGACTCAAAAACCCTTCCAGGTCTACAATACTTTACTGCCGTCGTTCGGGAGGATGTGAGCGATGCGGACAGGTCGATTCAAGTGGAGAAATTCGGTCGAAAGGTACTGGTATGGCAAGCAATATGTTCCTGTGGTTTGAAGTCAACCATTTTTTACACTACCGGAACTATAAATGCGGAAATCTATCGATCTGAGAGTCTCCAGAAGAGATTGTTGCCTTTATATAAGAAGCATAGTACACCTCCACTGTTTTGGCCGGATTTAGCGTCGGCTCACTATGCCAAAACCACTCTCATTTGGCTTGCGGAAAAGGGTATAGATTTCGTTGAGAAAAATATCAATCCACCAAATTGCCCTCAGCTTCGACCCATCGAACGTTACTGGGCAATCGTGAAGAGGGTCTTCAAGAAGACTGGTAAGGCAGCTGGGAACATGTAGGAGTTCAAAAAAATTTGGGCTCAAGCGTCCAAAAAATGCGATGCAACACTTGTCCGGAACTTGATGAAGAGCATTCGATCCAAAGTTCGAAAATTCGTGAAGGAATAACTTAAATTTCATCCGGTCTTCATTATGTTCAAGTTTAACCTCGTACAATAAAGGATCAGTTTTTTGTATGAATAAAATATCGGTTTTCAACATTATTTGAAAGAAAGTTTGTGGATAGCTTATTTTCGATACACTCCTTAAATCGGTTACAGAGAAGTCTGCACAGACCATAATGACTGGAGTAAACTGAAAAGTTCGTAGTTTCTTCATGCAGCCTAGTTAAGTAACTGTAATTAGTTTAAGGATGACTAATAATGCACAATTAAGTGAATGAAATATTCACCTTGGATTGAACTAACAGTAAATTTGTTTTATTCCAAATTTAATGTGTCCAGATTTTGTCGCGAACAAGACTTAATCTCTCCAAAACAAAATTAATCGTGACGAACTTCCCAGCACTGAACGAAAAAACATTTCAAAATTACTTGCTGCCAAAATATTTCAGATCCGACCACTAGGAGAGCTGCTCAAAAATAAACAGTGCGTCCGGATACTAAATGACTAAAGCTTTACTGTTCCTAATGCCTTCACGTTTGTTGTGGGGTAAATTGTCCTGAGTTCTGTTTTCTTCCTTATGCGTGGAGCGGCCGATGGCTAGTCAAACTACTAAATCTTCGCATGAATTAACTGGATCAAAGTTCAGCTTACTGGGTTGCTTGGAATTTGTTTTTCTACGGCAGCCTCAATACAACGGCTTTATTTGTTGTATCAATTGCGAAAAATCACATCACAGCCATGGCATGTTTCGTGCCTGCTGATAAGTCGTGCTCGTTTTATCCCCGTCAGCCCCCGACAGCTATGGATGGAAAAAGGTGAAATATGTACGACTGAATTACAGCCGCCGCTGGGTTTCCTCGATTCCCTCCCCCCTCTTCATCACTCTCTCTAACATTTCCCATTCCTTACATTTCACGACGCATGCTAACTCCGTGACAATTGTTGCTACCAGCGCAGAAATTCTCACGAAGTACAAGGCTTTATGGATACAAGCCAAACGAAAAGCTTTAACTTTTCGGCTGACTGCTCCTCCCCCTCCCTGTTTTGGCTTTCAACTTCCTCAGAAACAAAATAGCTTGGAAAGTTGGTTGATGGAGAAGAACAAGCGAACAGTCAACGTAACGTTGTCATCACGGTAAACTGGCAATATAAATATATACACACAGCGACCGCGTTACGATTGTAGGAAATGGGGAAAAGTTGGAAAATCCCGGAAACGGGGTGATGGGCGGACAGGGAGTCTGCTCGGCACAACGCCGGCCGAGAGAAAAGCGTGCTAAAATGGATACTTACTGCGTGTGCGAACGACCGGGACTTATGGTCTCTCTTGCGATCTTTAAGGATATGATAAATGGGTACATGTGTATGTCGTCATTTTACTCGCGTTTTGTTACCGTGATTTATGAACAATCTTTGGCTGCGGCATCGGGATTTTTCCCCCCTCTGCTGGGTTTCAAGCTGGGTCACGACCTGGATTTGTTTGCACATTGCTTCGGTGCCGTTTAACTTTTCCGGTAAATTTAGATTACTGCAGAGCAACGTGGCAAGCGTCGTCGTCAGTCTAGTGGTGGAGTGATTTATTCTCCAATATTAAGCCGATTATCTGCGGTTATGGTGCGTGGCTTTGGAAGTGGATTATCTTCTCTGTTGGGTTGAAATTTGTTTAATTTTTCATTTTATTTCGTGGAGAATCGAGTGGAGTCGACATTATTCGATTTATCGTGCGTTTGAATATTCAATTCATATTTCGGTGATTTTCTACCGTTGAAACCAGAGTCTAGGAGAAGATGAACACTGGCATTATCTTCATTCAAAGGATTTAATTTTCCGGGAGATTTATTTGAAAGATATTCTGTTTTTCCGTTGATTACGATGTCTAGAGTCTAGATACAAATATCTTAAAGCTAATTTGACCACACCTAAATGATCTAAACAAAAGGAGCCCAACAGGCATGCGAACAATTTCAAACTTTTCTAATGTTAGGTACAATCGTGCATAAAAACTCCCAAATTTATTACATCATCCTGCTGGCGTTAAGTTAACGTTTCTTTTGTCACGCAACATTTGCACCCATTCCCTGCTGCCACACCTTGGCAGCAGCATTTAATGTGACCAACTTTTTCGATACTAATTCCACGAACTATAACCATTTACCAAGCTCAACCTACCCGGCTCTGCTGTGGGGAAGAGTTTGCTTCCTTTCAACCACCCGGGCTAGTTGACCTTCCGGATTCCTAGACCAGTTCAACTTTTCAAAAAGGGTCCCTTTCCCACAGGCAACATCAAAAGTTTGGTTTTATTGTTGCACAAATTTACAGTCGCAAAACAGAAAGACATTTCACTTTTTGTGACCCAATCAAAAACTCTGCTCTCGATTGGACGGTGGTCGTCACCGTCTGGAGTTTAAAATCGAGAAATAAATGGGAGCAAAGTTGGAAGGCATTATCAAACCACAACGATTGCACATGAGATGGGCTCCAGAATCAGGTGGCCAAAATTGTTGAAATATATCGTTAATTTGAGATTTTTGAAGAAAAAAAAAGTATACTGTATTTCAATAAAACAACATCATAATGTCATTTAATAGTCAAATCCATCATAAACAGAGTATAACGAGCAGGCAGATCAACAAAGTGAATTAGGAAGAAAGTCGATATGACAAGGCTCAAATTATCAAAAGGAACTTAAGGAAACCGATTACAATCAAATAACTTTATGATCCAGAGTGCATTTTTTTAAAAAGTGTAGCCAAAATTTGATAAAGAATAAATGTATGTAAACAAGAATTTGCTTTCTTTTAAAAAGTTGACGAATTTTTTTTCATAGCAACACAGCGATTTAAACAAATGTGTTTTTACTAAACAAGATTTTCAACTAAATTTGATAACGATTCAAACTTCACAATGAAAAAGAAATTTCAGGATCGAATACTTTATTATTTTCGCAGAATATCTCAACAACTATGACGATGAAATATCGCCCACATCTTATGGCCACTTGGCTTCTACTGCGAATGGGAGTTATAAAAAATAGCCATGAATTGCATTTTTTGTCCCTATCAATGTGCATAGTAACGAAAGTTCCAGCAGTTTGACCCATGGTTGCAAAGAATTGACGACGATGATGGCATCCATCACAGAAGAACTAGAGTTTTCCGGTTGCTTGGTCCAGTTGGCCGCAAAGCTTCACAGCAAAACAACATGAAGTAATAAGTTGTCCAGCTTTGCTTCTGAGTTGGGGTGGTTTGAGGTTCAGTTTACTGCCATGAAGTAGTTGCAAGTTTGGTGATAGGTTGTTTCTCACTCGTTCTGCTATCAGGAATTTGGGGTCATTAGTTCAGTTGATTCACTGGAATGGAAAAAGTTCCGAAATTGGTTGTTGTTCTGATGGAAAATTAGATTCGTTGAAACGAGTAATCACACAATTACTAGGTTTGTCTGAAAACGGAATGAGCCTGACAGTTTTTGTTGTTGGTAGATCTTATCTGTTTACCTCAAGATTTTCTAAAGTTATGACTGTAGAAGGGTAAGTTGATAATAATTACGACACTTTTTGATTTTTATTGGTTAATCGGCAATAGTTATTGAAAAAAAAATCCAAATTTTTACAGTAGTGCACGTATTTATTTCCGTTTACATACGTCGGTTAAATTTTAGGATGATTCGTTTCAGGCTGGCATTTGTCCCGATTATAGAAGTTCTACAACTTATACATTTTCAATCCGGATCGTTTCTTAGCTCTGAACTTCTCGAACTATTTTGAACGAAGATAATTTGCGATATTTTGGGAAAATTTATTACAGTAGAGGAGAACAGTACAAAATGCACTGGTGGGGTAGAATGACCCACTTAATAAATATGCTCAAATCTTCAAAACTATAGCTTTAATGGAATGATACTTTATCAATTTTTACATAAAACAGCATAACTTATAATTTTGTAGTACAATGAGACACTAAATACACCAAAATATGATCACAATTGAAGAAATTGTCATGCCTGTACCTCACATGTAGAAAATAGTGTTATTAAAATAAGCTTTTATCATGCGTTACTATCCATGGTTTATAATAAATTCACTTCACATGTATTGCACACAACAAAATTTCAATATAGTTTCAAAACTTCACTATAATTCCACGTATTTTTAAAATATTTAGACAAAACAATGCAAAACTAAAACTGGGGCTGTACGCACCGTGGTGTTATAGATGTCTACACGCTTAGAAAAAAGTACCCAGTGGAATGGTTAAGTGTGGGAAGCCAACGTTGAGTATAGTCATGTTAACCTATAGTTGGGTATAACTAACTTACATCTGGGTAATGCTATCCAAAAGTAAGTAATTTGCACCCAATGGTATACCCAATAATTATACTCAACAATACCCAATAATTATACCCAACATTGGCTTCCCACATTTAACTGCTCCGTTGGGTATTTTTTTCTAAGCGTGTATATAATGAGGAGTTTTCAACATATCGCAACATTTTGCTATTTTTATTCAATACCCGCTTGATTACCAAACAGAGCTAAAAGGATGTGGCGATGTGTTGCAACCTCCTCACTTCACAACTCTAATGAGTAAGTCCCAGTGTAGTGGTGCGTCTTACCCCAATTTTGGGGTGCATATTGAGCAATGAGACAGGCGTTTTACCCCGGTGTTGTCTTGGGATCAAATTGGAAAAGGTTTAAAAAATCATGAAAAATCATCGTTTTGAATTTAAATCACATCTGATTTACAACGAAAACATCTTAATGCACCATACTCAATAACTTCTTCCTAAATTTCAGTTTCCATTCTCTAGTAATTCACGATGTTGCTAAAACGGTGCGTTTTGTACCATCCTCCCCTACATAGCTCTCTGGATGAAACTTTGCGGAACATCAAGTTTTTTTTTTATCAACTCCCGTCTTGTTCTGATATCGCTTGAAATGAGCAATCAGCGCTCTCTGGGATTATTGGCGCGCTGTCTGTCACCGGTTCCTGAAATCTTCGGAGCATCCTTATGGCGGTCAAATGATGTATGTTCATTAGTTTTCCCAAGGCGCAATGCGACAACCCAGGATTTGCTGATCTTCTTTCACATCTAACGGAGTCTCACTGACAATTGAACAACTGAGCGGATGTCATCAATACATTTTTTTTTCTTTATTATAGTGCCTTTCAGCCTTTGGCTGGTTTGGCACTTTGTTATCAATACACTCTTCAGATAAACTGCGCAAAACTGATTAATTTTGGTAAAGTGTGCCAAAAGTTACGCAAGTCTGAAGATGTCGCAATACTTGTCGACTCACCCTTTAATGTTTAATTTTCAGATTATCTTAGTTTACTAAAACTAAAAATACCTTCAACTCAATACTGTACGTGGAAACTTTGAAATTTAGTTTTAAATATAATTTATAATCCACTTCATCTACAAATTTGGAACTTCTCATGCAAAAACACAGTAATATTCTGTTATTATGGCTCAGAGTAGTCTTGTGTCTAGAAGTTTACCCTGTTCAACGAGTTCAATCCTCAAACAACTACACAGTAGTAAATCTTATGTGAAAAAATTTAAGAACGTCCAAGTGTGTTCTCCAATTAAAAAACTACAAAGGACAGCCCAATAGGGTTGTACGCAAAGGTAACGTTGGACTACGTAGAATGTTCGGATAAATTAAAACTTTTCCAGAGCAGTCTCGTTTAGACAGCTTAAAACTGTAATATGTTTATTTTATAATTAGGTTTAGATGTTAAGTAGATGTTTAAATACATACAAGAAGTTTTTCTTCACTCTCTTTAGGTAGCCAGAGAGACTTTCCAGACCGAACGATTATCGGATCAATGTATCTTACTAAATTTAGGAATTAAATTAGTATTCAAGAAAAACAATGTTTAGATTTAAGACTACTTACTATTAATGTTTTAGAATTAATCAAATAGATATTTTATATAAGAATTTAAGATCGAATCATATATAGGTTATCAAATTGCACTCAATACTTTTCGCTGCTACAAATTCACTACTGACGAACACGTTGTGTCAAAAGAGCTCGATGGTTTATAACATTTTCTTTTTCTTTTTCATTCTTACCACCTTTGTTCAGTATCCGTAATTCAACTGAACTGGGACTGACATCAGTCATTATGGCAGTTACCGTTGCTGTTGCTCGCCGTATCTCCTGCAGGGCTGTCCCGCCGAGCATAGGTACAGTGATATCCTGATATTCCGAACATAGCAGTATGTAATGAATGTTATTATTTTTACAGAGCCTGTTCTAGAAAAAGCTGGACAATTATCCATTGGAAAAAGCGATTATCTGTCAAAAAGCAGATTCGCCCATATGGCAAATTTCTCCGGAAATTTCGAACACATTACAGCTTCGACACACGAATGATATTTATCACAGCACAGCCCCCAGCACCTCCAAAAACATTTCAATTCAATTTTTCGCTTACTTTGGTGGCCCTGAAAAGGGCCGTTTTGGGTTCAGGTGAACAGTCACGGCTGCTACCTCAGTTTTTCATAAACCTGATCTACAGGGTGAGAAATAATTCCTGTCAGTGTGACTTTAAACAGGTTAATGACAAACTTGTTGGTAATTTTTTTTCTTTAGAGTGTATCTCAAATCTCAAGTCAAGTTTGTTTTGAGGTTCATGGTAATCTTGGACGCGAAAAGGGAGCTCGTGATAGGTCTGTTTTGACGTAGGACTACGTTTTTGTTTTCAAAACAGCTGTTCACGTCGTGAGTGCGAAAATTTAGAGCGTCACGAATTATGCTTAGGTTTTGAACGTTAATAACTAATTTATTTCATGACCGATTTTCAAAATCTTTGCATCAATCTATCTGGAAAATATCTACGCATCAGTTTTATTATGGAAATTGATTGATTTTTAACATTAACCTTTTTTTTAAATCATGTACATATACAAATTCAATCAAATCAACTTTACAAAGCCAAATTTTCATACTTTTATACATCAGTTATCTTAAAACTAAAGTTAGAAGACAATTGTCCGGATGGGAAGATGGGCGGGAATTTTAAGTATGGTTTACAAAACACATTTATTTTTAATTCTATTTTGTCTTAAAGCTTATAACTATGCCATTTTGAGTATTCTTTTGACTTGAACATTTTTGAGAAAGAAAAAAACACACACACAAAAACACAGATTTAAAAAAACTAATACCAAATATACACGTTAAAACAACTACAATCTAAGACTAATGTAAAATTAAAACACATAAATGAGCTTCATAAACTCAAGATCACGTGCCGCCAAAATATCTCGAACCGGTACATCGGGTTGTCTACCTCGAGCCCGAAGGGAATCATAAAGCTCAGATCTGACTCCACGATACTTAGCACATGACCAAATTATATGATCTGCGTCCTGGTAACCTTGTCCACATTCACAGAGATTGCTGTTGCTCAGCCCAACACGGTATATATGAGCGTTCAAAGCATAATCATTGGACATGAGGCGAGACATGACACGAATGAAGTCTCGACCCACATCCATACCCCAAAACCATGATTTCTTCGACACCATTGGGATGATTGAATGTTGCCATCGCCCCAAATCTCCTTTACTCCATTTATACTGCCAGCTGACGAGAGACTGTTGACGAAAAATAGGAAAAAATTCATTGAAGGCGATTTATCGATCGCCCACCTTTGCAAGCAAGTCCGCTTTCTCATTGCCCAGAATTCAACAATGAGAAGGGACCCATACAAAGGTGATGATAAAATAACGCGAAGATAAAGCACTTAGAAGCTCCTGTATTTTCATGAGAAAATACGAGGAGTGCTTTACCGGCCTCAATGAGCGAATAGCCTCTATAGAACTGAGACTATCCCTGAAAATGAAATACTGATCCGGTGTAAGTGACGCAACAATTTCAAGCGTAAAGTGTATTGCCGCTAATTCAGCGACATATACGGAACAAGGAATTTGAAGTTTACGATTGGCGCTATAAATTTCATTCATTATACCAAAGCCTGCTGACTCCTCTATCAATGATCCGTCAGTGAAGAACGATTTAGTGGAATCAACTTGGCCAAACTTTGCAGCAAATATCACAGGAGCAATCAAAGGACGATGATGCTCTGGAATTCCATGAAGCTCCTGCTTCATGGATAAATCAAAATGAACCGAATTGTCGAAGTTGGAAAAGCAAACACGATTGGAAATGTTCGGCGAAGGGCTGACATCCTGTGTTATGTACAAATGGTACAAAGTCATGAAGCGAGTTTGAGGATTCAACTCGAGGAGCTTCTCAAAGTTTTCGATTACCTTAGGGTTCATAACTTCACACCTGGTGAGGAGTCGGAGAGATAATTCTGAAAACCGATCCGAGAGTGGCAACATGCCAGCCAGCACTTCAAGACTCATGGTATGAGTCGAGTGCATACAACCCAACGCGATACGAAGACACCGATATTGAATACGTTCCAGTTTGATGATGTGCGACCGAGCCGCTGACTGAAAACAAAAACTACCGTATTCTATAACCGACAAAATCGTTGTCCGGTACAACGTTAGAAGATCTTGCGGATGCGCTCCCCACCAGGTCCCGGTAATTGTGCAGAGAAAACTTATCCTTTGTTGACACTTTCGCTTCAGATACTCAATGTGGGATCTCCAGGTGCACTTTGAATCGAACCAGACCCCAAGATATTTAAATGACATAGAATGAGTTATCGGCGTACCCCATATTTGAAGCTTCGGTTGTGCAGGGTTATGCTTCCTAGAAAAAACCACCAACTCAGTTTTCTCCATAGATAATTCGATACCTAGCTCGAGAGCCCAAGTAGACAAATTGTCTAAGGTATTCTGTAAGGGTCCTTGCAGATCGACCCCATTGGGTCCTGTGACAGACACTACGCCGTCATCTGCAAGTTGTCTCAACGTACAGTTGTCACTTAGACAACCGTCAATGTCTTTGACATAAACGTTATACAAAGGAGGGCTTAAACATGATCCCTGGGGGAGACCCATGTAGCTAAATCGGGAAGCTGAAGAGGCTCCATGAGAAAAGCTCATATGTTTCTCTGACAGCAAATTATTCATTAATGGAGAAAAGCCACACGCGGGGAGTTTATCTGAAAGAACTTCAACAGATACTGAATCAAAAGCCTCCTTGATATCCAAAAATACAGAAGCCATTTGCTCTTTTTTAGCAAAAGCTAACTGAATATCCGTGGACAGCAACGCGAGACAGTCGTTCGTTCCCTTACCCCTACGGAAACCATATTGAGTATCTGAAAACAGGTTGTTCGTCTCAACCCATTTGTCCAGACGGAAGAGGATCATTTTCTCCAACAACTTTCGAATACAAGACAACATCGCGATGGGTCGATAGGAGTTGTGGTCGGACGCGGGTTTACCAGGTTTTTGAATGGCAATAACTCTCACCCGTCTCCAATCATCCGGTACAATGTTGAGTTCCAGAAACTGATTAATCAAGTTCAACATGCACCTCTTTGCGACGTCTGGGAGATTTTTGAGCAAGTTGAACTTGATCCGGTCAGCTCCTGGAGCCGTATTGCCACACGAAAGGGGTGCGAGAGAGAGTTCTACCATTGAAAAGGGTTGGCTAATCGTTTTATCGGATTCTCAGTTTCGCGAGGAATGATCCGTGCCGGCACAGAATCTGGACAAACTTTTCGCGTGAACTTGAGGATCCATTGGTCCGAGTACTCCTCGCACTAGTTGTTCGTAGTTCGGTTACGCAATCTTCACGCCGTATTCCAAAGAGTGGTCATCGACGTTTCACGCGATAACCCGTTCACGAATCTTCGCGTATAACCGCGTTTCTTGGCCTTGATGAGGCTCTTAAGTTCGCGTTCGAGTGCCGCGTATACTTCGAAGTGCTCAGGTGTTCCACGTCTACGGAAAACTTTAAACGCGTCGGACTTTTTACGGTAAACCTCGGTGCATTGCTGATCCCACCATGGAGAAGGAGGTTTCCTGCGAAATGACGTTCCTGGTTGAGTTTGAGCTTGAAGCGCGCTGTCTAAGATCAGGTTGGAGAGGAAGCTATATTCCTGCAGCGGTGGGAGCTCTTCTACCGTCGTTACGGCTTCATTTACTGCTGTCCTGAACTTTGTCCAGTCGTTGTAACGGGTAAGATCATACGTTGATGGATTCCGATGGATTGAACCCGGTGGCAATCGAAATTTGTATGGGCAAGCGATCACTACTGTGGGGATTTTGAATCACATTCCATTTGCAATCCAACGATAATGTATTTCAACAAAGTGTGAGGTCTAATCTACTGCCAACTGAAGATGGACCAGCCAAACGTGTTACTTCTCCATTGTTAAGAACTGTCATATTGAAGTTGTCACAGACGTCATATATCAGAGGAAGACCGGTTGTCATCGTACAGCTCTCCCCATCCTGTACCGTTAGAGTTGAAATCTCCCATGATCAACCGCGGAGCAGGAAGAACCGAACAAATATCTGAAAGTTGTTTTTGGTTAATTGGTGCTCTAGGAGGAATGTACGCAGAAGCAATGCAAAAACTTTTATTTTTAATAACAGTCTGACATGCGACAACTTCAATACCTGGAATTGGAGGAAAATTCACTCTATAGAAGGAATAGCACTTTTTGATCCCCAAAAGTACTCCTCCTCCACGTGAATCCTCACGATCAAGACGGATAATATTGAAATCATGAAACGAAAGATCGATTTTGGAAGAAGCCATGTTTCACAAAGAGTGAATGCATCACAACCAATATTGTGAGCTAGAAATTTAAAAGATTCCAATTTAGCAACAAAAACCAACCACGATATCACAGTGAAGTTTGACAGCTGTGGCCATTTGGCCGTATGTTGGTTTTCACGGCAGCCAATAGGTTTTATGAAGGTTCTCAAGTGGCCATAACATCTTTCACTATAACATTTTCAAAATCTTTATAGTCTTATAAAGGTTTTATTAACTTGTTTTAACAACCGTCTATAGAGTGGGCCACTTTGTATAAATTTCGGCTTTAAAAAAGCATAGAGGAGGTGTTATTAGACAAAACAGTTCTGATTGTAGTTTTATCAACAAAGCCGGGAGAAGTGTTATACGGCTGGAATAAAACTAAAATTGTTTTATGGGAATGCTCTGATATATTCTCGTTGCAGTTCAAAACTGGAAAAAAAATCACTCGCGCTGTGTAGCACATCAGCGCACAAGTAGCTCCGCAATGCAATCGTACAGAACGAGAGTAAAATCGTTTGGCGCTAGTGGGATTTTCCGGTTTTCAGTTGCGACGATAATACAATTCGCCACAGGTTAGATAGCAAGAATGGGCGTACACCCACTACACCAGGTAGCTATAACTCCACCTAAGCCGTTAAACGTGCATCTGCATAATACCACCTTTTCGGGGAGTCTTTCAATTAATCCGATTACATCATCAATGGCTCTTCATTCACGCTAATCAATCAACGAATCATCATGCCTTAACGTCTTTCCAGCGGAAAACAAGATTCCGAAACCGTTGCACGCCTTCTTCTAATCCACATTAATCAGCCGGTAATGATAATCACGGCATTAGCAAGTAGGGTGAAGCTCTTCTTCAGCCAACAGAACCCACTACAGTACTACTCCTGGATCAGCAAAATCCAACGTTCTTGCATCAACTGTAAAATGTTTACACGTTGAATTAAAGTGAATTGGCCAACACCTAGCCGAACCCTACTTCTCTTTTTTACCTCCTGCCAGCAGACGGCCGGAGTAGACTTAGATTGCGAGGATTAATTTCCTTCATCCTCCAACAGATCCCAAGATACAGCGCACTACTGCTCAGAGGAGCTCAACGGCGCCGGTGGGGGGTAAATAGCAAGAAAATGAGAGCCATTTCAATTCATTACTAAAAGAAGAACTTCTCGAGCCGGAACGAAAAGAAAAGGGAATTATCTGAAAGAAGATTTAATTTCCTTTCCGCCGTGTGCCCGAGGTTGTGGCCCTGACACCTTTCCGGGGATCCACTTTCGGATGGTCTTTTGTTACCTTCTCTTCAACCGATGCGATGGCGAACAGATAAAGACCTCGGTGCTGGCTCTGCTGTTCCTTCTACTCATCTTCCGCCATGATGGGTAATTAGAATTATGCAAAATAACACTTTTTGTGTGGCGAAAGAATTTTCCCTTCTCCGTGGTGCGCTCGGGCGGTGAAGATTCTTTTCTGGCCTGCCATAACGGTTCAATTGAATTAAATGGCAGTGGCAACACCCATTTCGTGGGTGATGCCAAGGGTTAATGTGGCACTGAAAGCGACGATGAATTGTTTGAGATTTGTCACTGGATGGGATTCAGGACGGTGTAAAACTTGGCTTCAAATTGGCCGGATACGCACTCAATTTCCGGCTGTTGGTGTACCGGTTGGGGGAGATTTTGTTGCTCCGGAATAGCAGCATAATCGTAGCAAAGGGCCAGAAGGAAATTAAGCTTGAAGCGGAAAATAAATTTCCCTCCCGGGTGCTTATTTATATTTACTTTCAGTTTGGCAGTACGATCATTCTTCAGTAGGTTCTAGGGGTGTGGAATAATGAGTTTATGATTCGGAGGGTTTTTTTTTTGGACGGGTTCGTGTAGTAATTGAATTGATATGTCAGTCGATCAGAACTCGTAGCTAATGGATTGTAAAATTTAGCGTAATAGATCCGAAACTAGTCCAGATATGCTCTTTAGGGCACAATTTATTGCCAAATTTTAAAGGCATGGCCCACTTAGTGATGGAACAATCACTTTGCTTATTACAGCACTCCTAGTGGACGTTTTCGGATGCTTTCGACGTCTTTTTGTTAACAATAGCAATAACAGTGTATTGATTCAGTTCATAAAACACTTTCGTTTTGAAGACAGTCACTATGCAAGAGGAGCGTAGGGTCCGCATCCAAGCTGGCTAAAGTGGTGAATTTTCCTAGAAACACCGAATGGCGCGTGCTCAAAACGTATAGGGAATCCTTAATGATGATTCGAAAGCCTCAAAGCAATCGCCGAAGTGGAATTGCCAACCGTCAGCTCCATGTCAGCTCCAGCTCCAACCATGTCCGTTCGCGATTTGAGAAAAAAAAGTATGATGCCGCCCGTAGTACAGGGTGTCTCACAATAGGTGTCACTAAAACTGTAAAATGGGATTACAGCAAAACAAATCAACCAAATCAGAGCATTTATTTCTCATTTGAAAAATACTTGTTATAGAAATAAACCATATTAATTCCATTCGAATCTCTCGCCCTTTTCCTTGATAACTTTGCGCATATGCTTTGTAAACCCATCGCAGCTGGCACGTACGATTTCCTGAGGAATTTGGTCCCAAATATCAACCAAATGTTTCTTGAATCGATCTAAAGTAAGCCCTTTCGTAGGGCCTGTATGTTCTCAAGCAGCACAGTACGGTCATTATTAGTTGAAGTTACTTGATTATGACTAAGCAAGTCATATTTATGTTAAATCAACGGAATGCAACAAGTGTGCTACTAGGGTTGAAGCATATAACCCCAAACAAGTTAGTCAAGTGGGTTGAGATCCGGTGAAGATGCAGGCCATTCTTCGCTTGTGATGAAATCGGACAAATTTTCCGCACACCACGCTTGTGTCTTCTTTGCCTTGGGAGCTGGAGCTGAGTCCTGTTGACAACAATATGGTGTATTGTAATATACAGCGTTGAAGATAGAGGAAGTAGATGGTTCTTCAAAACCTGCTCGATGTAATATTCAGTGTTGATTTTTACGTTAGGTTCTATGGAAAGAAGAGGAAGTTTTCCTTTTCGTGAAACGGCGCCCTTTACCATAATTTTCGATACATTTTGAAAGCGTTCTACAGCTAGTTTATCTTTTGGAATATTGGGAAGACTTATGCCATACACACGATCATTTTGTTGATTCAGACTGTCCTGAAGGAGGAAGAGCTTTTCATCCGAAAATAAAATCTTGCAGTCACCGGGCCGAACCAAAAGATTTCTGCTTTTTTGGGGCCTCGCTGGCTTGTGACGCTCCGTCATCCCGTGAACCCGTGGTTTTTTGTACGGTTTCCAATCCAGATCATGTCTGAGGAGCCTGTTCATTGAAGCAGGGGACATTTGGAATTGTTTGCTCCTTTTACGGACAGATACGGCCGGATTACGCCTTATTCGCTCCCTGACACATTTGATCTTTTTCTTCGTTCTGGCAGTTCGTCTGTTTTCTTGAACCATTTCAAGGTACGAAAAACAAAACGCTTACTCACTACGAACTGCTTAAGGCTTTTGAATATCTGATACGGTCTTAGCTTTTGCAAATGTAATCTTAAAACTTGCTCCCGTATGGCTTCCATGGTAGCTGATATATAAATATAAACAAACGGAATCGCTTATTTATCTTCAGCGATAAGCTGTCAAAAGAATACACTCAAAACGGGTATAATGAATTCCGCTGTTAAAATTACCCAGCTGAAATAAACCAGGAATGAAAAAAGGTGACACCTATTGTGAGACACACTGTACAGTGGAGTAATTTCGTTATCGAGAAGGCTTACAGGTATATTGCGCTAGTAGGCAATCCAATCGATCACTCAAGCAGAATAGGATAGGACGTGGTAAGATACCCAGCCTAAGCTCATTATTTTATCCATGAAATTCTATATTAAGGGTTCAAAAATCCTAGAGGGCTTCTTTTTTGGGGTCTTCTGTACAACTTGTGTGGATGTTTGGTTCCAAATATTTCATTACGTGTTCAGAATTGACGATTAAAAATGCACTTAATCAAACATGATTAAGTTCAAAATGAAAAGTTTATTATTTAAATGATAAATCTTAATTTCTTTTTGAAGTTCATAGTCTGCAAAACACAGAAAAATTCTTTGATCAGGCTTTCAATTTTCCAAATGAGAACTGTTGGGCTTTACGTTTCACGCCATCCATCAAGTTTTGTGCCGCTGTTATATCCTCCTTATACGTTGCTGAACGCCAATTTACCTTGAACTGTTTTTCACTTCCACCTGTTTTTGAGTTCTCTTGAGGTTTTTCTTTACGATTGCCCAATATTTTTCAATTGGGCGCAGTTTCGGCGAGTTTGGAGGGTTTTTCTCGCTGGGTAAAATTTGCACACTATTGGCGGTATACCATTCCTGAGCCATTTTTCCGTAGTGGTAAGATGCAAGGTCTGGCCAAAACAGCAATATGTTTCTTCAAGAAAAGCAATCCGCGTTTTTGCAAGCATTCCTTTACATCTTTACACTTTTATCTTGGTTGAAAGCGCCAGTTGTCACGAAACTTTCGCTTTTTAGCCCACAGGTGCAAATCGCCCTCCAAACCAAGTATTTTTTCGGGACCTTTGACATTTTTTTTCTGCTTAAACTTATCTTGAAACTTTTCTTTTCCGTTAGTTGTATAAAACTCTTGACTTGGGAGCAGCTTGAAATCAGCCTTGACGTATATTTCATCGTCCATTACGCCGCAATCAAACTTGGTCAACAAACGTGTGTACAGCTTATATAAAGGGTGTCCACGATGAAATTGCCACACACAAAATTGATTCGCAAAATTCGAGTTTTCATCCGATTGCCATCAAATTTTCAGGGATTGAGAAATAACTATTAAACTTCATTTTACCATTTTACTCGTATTTTATTTACAGTCCATACGCAAACGCCCGCACCTTGGCCTTAACCCCGGCCATAAGATTCTGCACAACCTGTGAATCAACCGTTTTTTGCATGTAAACCCATACTTTCTTCAGTTCCTCGACTGTCTTCAATACCTTAGGTCGTTTAAGAAGGTGCTGCTTCATAATCGCCCAGTACTTCTCGATGGGGCGGAGCTCTGGAGTGTTGGGAGGGTTGAACATTTTCGGCACGAAATTGACCTTATTGTCCGCATACCACTTCAGCACGTCCTTGGAGTAGTAGCATGAGGTCAAATCCGGCCAGAAGATTGTTGGAACGTTGTGGGCCTTCAGGAGAGGAAGCAGCCGCTTCTGGAGGCACTCTTTTATGTACACCTGTCCGTTCATCGTGTCCTGGGTCACGAAAGCTGCACTCCGCTTCCCGCACGTGCAGATGGCTTGCCAAACCAGGAATTTCTTCGCAAATTTGGACATCTTCTGAGTGCGGACATGCTCCGGAACGCTGAACTTATCCTTGGCCGTAAAAACAGGTTGCCGGGGATCTGTTTGAAGTCGGCCTTCACATATGTTTCGTCGTCCATGATGCAGCATTCAACTTTCGTCAGCATGTTGAGGTACAACTTCCTGGCACGGGTTTTGGCGGACTTGTTCTGCTTCTCGTCGCGATTAGGGGCCTTTTGTACCTTGAACGTTCGAAGCCCAGCCTTAGTTTTGGCCTTCTGGACAAAACTTCGGCTTAGGTGCAGCTTCTTAGCCACATCCCGAACGGAGGCGTTCGGATTTCGGTTGAAGGCCCCAACTACGCGGTTGTGATTTTTGGTGTTGTACGGAATACTTTTTCCTTCACTTCTGGGCTTCCGATCGGTGGTCAACCGTTCCTCGAACCGCTTAATTACTCGCGACACCGTGGAATTCGCGATTCCCAACGTTTTAGCGATGGAACGATGCGAGAGATCCTTGTTCTCGTGATGAATGCGCAAGATCTTATCACGCACGAGCTGTTCTTTCGACTCCATTTCCGCGAGTTTTGATCACAGGACTTTAAAACTTGCAGGATGTAAATAATGCACTATGAACTAAATCCACCCAAATTTTCATTAAATTCTACCCAACGGTTAAAAAGTTAGAGCAATTTCATAGTGTGGCAATTTCATCGTGGACACCCTTTATTGTGTGACATAATAGACCTTCCCTTATTTTGATAAATTACACAACTAAAACGGAAAAAAGTTTGAATTCCTTTTTTCTCTGTTCATTGCCAGATTGAAATAAAGCTAACAACGTTTTTTGATTGAAAACAAACATGTTCATTTTATTGCATGACCCTTTGAATAGATTGGTGAATTAACATGATGTTCAAATCAGCAAAAGGGACAAGTTTCACCATTGCACAGATGATACCATGGCATTTATTCCTATTTTCTCCAACGTCGGACAATGTGAAACTACATCCACATTTGACGTATAATGAGTGAATTGAACCTCTAAATCCGTTTGACGCTTCTTTAAAGAACTTTCGGTTTTCATTTTATCTTTTCGTTTTTGTTTAAGGATGTCGTTAATATCCTTGATAGCCATTAAAGTTTTCAACGAATGTCAATTTGGACTGGATGGCAGCTGTTGGCAGCTCTATCCTTCATCGAACGAGTGTTCGCCATAGATGTCATCTTCGGGGCTAGTCTTATCTCTGGGGCGAGATCTTAAACGCTGTTGTTCGGTTTGTAGTGGAGCGTGAACTGTTTTCTTCACTAGCGAGGAAGCTTAAGACCCTTCAGTTGAATGTGATATAGGATTTCTGCTGAGCACTTTCCGTGATTCTGAGGGACATCGTACACATCAGCAGCGGCAAAATCTCAGCCGATTACAAACCTATTCAGAGGCACTATACACTATATCGAAGGTAATGCAGATACGAAAACAGCTTTTTCGAACAGTGAGCTGACGTCATTGATTGTCGTGGTTTTCCCGGATTGTTCTTCAAAAACGACTCTACAACCTTCGAGAAATGGGATTTGAGTGATGCCATGTAGCTGACATCGAAGGGCTGCATTTTGTGTGTGCAGCGTAGAGGCAAGGACATTTCTGTCACATTGGAAGATCTTGCTTTCTCCACGAACGCAAGATTTCTTGTTTGAGCTGAACTGTGTCCATCCAAGAGCAGAAGTACAGAGTTTTCCTCTGTAGGTCTGGTGTGTAGGCACAAAATGATCAAACCATTCGCAAAACTCCTTTGAATCACGCAAGAAAAGGCTTAAATCCTTGGCATTGGACACTGGATACGTCTGTGTTCCAGCCAAGAAAATCGGACAATAAAGGAGTGTATTAATTTTCTTAGCTTCGTCACTCCCAACGACCTATATATTACATATAAATGTACATATGCTTTCTCACCAAGGTAGCATGAGTTCTCAGCATCTTCTTAAGTAGACATCTAATCAACACTTCCCTCCCATCCCTGCTGATTATAAGGACCTGACCAAGTTTGTGCAAAGAGATCGATGGATGTAGATCCTGTCATACCCAAGGCAGCTCTTCTGGTGCTTCCGTCGTCTCTACAACAGCAAACCCAGGATTGTGCATGGTCGAAAAATGCTACGCTAAACCATTTGCAAAACTCCTCTGATGTCATCCAGTCGGTATGATTACAACTAAAAAACGAATCAGAAGGAGCAGCTTTTTTAGTTGTTCCGTCATTCTCACTCTGGGAAATATTGACATGGGTGGGATGTAATGGCCTGTGGCAGACATACAAAACGCTGCGGTGGTCAGTAAAGGCTGACTTAAAGTAAATTGATACACCCCTCGCGCTCATTTGACAATAGTTTGTTTACAATTCTGTAGAGAACAACTGGCGCAAGTTTGATCAAAGTAGTCGATCGCGTTCAGAAATAACGTCAAATGGAACTCGAAAGAAGAAATGATAATATGCACAAACACCTGGAAATTCGGAGTGGTCCGGTTCCAAACTGGCTAAAGTGCTGAACATGCCGAAAACAACAGTTTGTCGAGTGCTCAAAACTTACAAAGAAACCCTGAGTATGAAAAGGAATCAGCGGATCTACGAAAAAACTGAAACCAGGTAAGGTGTTGAGGTGCGTTAAAGCCAACCCCGGTCTTTCGATCCAAGATGTGGCCAGAAGGTTAAACGCCAACTTTGAAACGGTGTGGAACATCCTTGCCAGGACAGGATACAAGTCGTATGAAGCCAGTAAACATCCGAACCGGCACACGAAGTTGAAGTCCGTAGCCAAAAAGCGTGCAAGGCTCTTGTACGACCGTGTTTTGACGAAACACAAGGGCTGCACTTTGATCGATGACGAAACATACGTCAAACTCTATTTTAAGCAGCTTCCCGGTCAAAAGTTTTATATCGCGACTGGACGTAGGGATGCGCCGGGAAGATTCAAGTTCGTGTTTGCCGACAAGCTCGTGAAGAAGGCCATGATTTGGCAAGTGATTTGGAGTTGTGGCCTGAAAACGGAACCATTCGTCACATCCTCGACAATGACATACCAAGTTTACATCGGAAAATGCCTGAAAAAGCGTGTATTGCCGTTCATCCGAAAGCATAGGGGCAAAGTCATCTTTTGGCTTGATTTGGCCAGCTGCCACTACTCAATGGTGACCACAAGATCGACTTCGAAGAAGCGGCGGGGCAGTCAAGGACATCCAGAAAACGCGAGCAAAATGGAAGAAATGCGCTGATTCCGTGTCCGTTTCCACTGTGCTGGCTCTGGTGGGCTCCATCAAGAGGAAGCTTCAAGATTTCGTTCAAACTTGAGAAATGTAACCATCTTATGCTGTAACTTTGAAGTTTTAATAAAGGTACTGTAAAGGAACCATTAATGGACTTTTTAAACTTATTGAATCACGAATTACAGGTCTTTCTGTGGATGTTACGCATCCTATCTCTCGCTTGCCACGTAGAGCCAACAACTTGCTTTTCTTCGTCTGAACTTATGAATGATAGACCTGGTTCTAAGATTTGTATGATTTATTTACAAATATTTCAAAACCGTAAGGATGGAAGTTTAAACGACGTTGTAGCGAAGCTGATCATTTTGGTCAAAGGTCCCATCAAGAATCTGCTAAAAGCGATCAGCTGCTACCCGTTTGAACCCTTGGGCCCTTGCGACGGAAGTATCTTCCGGTGTTTTTAAATATATTTCGGGATGTTGCTTTCTGAAGCCAGCCAATCAATCAGGTCCAGCTAATTACATAGATTTGTTGAATCGATGAGGGATTTGATATTTCTCCGCAAGATCGAAGGGCAATCGCCAGATCTCCAACGTGGTCATACCGTAATAACACTTCTCAAAGCCCAAAACATGTTTAATGAGATCCTGCTCTTGCCGTTCTGTGAAACCAATGATATAACGGCCCAACATTTCCATCTCCTCAATCTTTCTCAAATTCCGCGCAAGAGTTTGTCTTGGAACACAGCAATTAACTGTTGTTTGCTTAAAAGAACATCCGCCCGCTGTTACGGCTTCGTTTGCGGCACAGATGTTGGATTTTCCCCACTTTTTCCGATCGGAAACGCGCTTATGACCGAACCATTATAATAGAAGTGGGGGCGACCCCGGCGTAGTGACCTCTCACGCCAAAGTCACGAGTTCAAATCTCACCCCCGGATAAGTTATGAAAAACACCCAGGGTAGTGTTTCATTAACTACGACGGGAGATGAACCGGCCCGAGGCTGAAAATCTTGATAGAGACCAATTTTTGGAATCAAAACAAACACTTTTTCAAATGACAATCGTTGATTTGAGGTTATGGTATAGTGTTGCAAAGTGTGGCGATCTTGCTCCGCAAAGAGGTGTTCATTCTGCCCCGTAAGGTTACTATTTTCTTAAAAGTGGTGTATGATTGTTGCACAGTGTACATAATTATCAAACATCGCCTTTCGATTCGCAAACATACTCAATATCACGGGTGAATGACACTTGAATGAGAAGTTCCCAAAACAACTGTTAAGCAATTTCATAGTAAAGAGCAATTTCATAGTACGGTCTCTCAGAATTTCAACACAACTGGTAGTTTTGTGCTTTATTTGAAAATATTATTTCCGTTTATAGTATATTATATAATATATTTTTTTGTTTAGTCATTAGGGTGGTAAGAAAAATTAATTTGTTTTAAAAAGGCATTTTTTCAAAAAATAATAACCTTTGAACCAGTGAGCCACTTCTAATAATTAAATACTCGAATAAAAGAAGATTAAATACACTTTTTAGAAAAAAAACCTTTAAAAGTTACCATTATTGCGATATGTATTATCAAAAGATGGATTATATTTGTTTTTCATGATTTTCACGGTCTCGGAACCAAAGAACCCCCTCGTTTTAATGTATTTTTTCTTGAAAGTTTAGACCTTTTACCATAACATATAAAAAATAAAATAAAAAAATGTATGTATTCTAGTTTTTGAGTAACTTTAGTTTTGGATCCTACCACGTGCTTTAAAGTAACTTGCCAACCATGCGTACCCATCAATCTAACATGATTTTTAAAAGTTCATTTAGCTTTTTGAGAGCAACGACATGAGTTATAAACCACGTGTTCTCATATTTGGGATTTTCCCCAGTTTCTAGTGAATACATGCCCTTCCCCTTTCAAAAAGACAACATGGATTATGGACGGTCTGCAATGATTAAGCTAATTTTCATGTTGTGTAGCAGTTTTCACAAATATAGAAATTGTTGTCATCCAACTTCATCCTTTTCTTTTCGACGTGATTATATAGGCTTTCGTTAATTTTACTAAAAGTCATCCTACACACTTACATTGCACACATGGCACACTTGTACTTCACCGGAATGTTTGATTTGAGTTAACATTAGCAGCTTTAGTTCACAATTAATATTTTCCTTCATATATTTCTTTTTATATACTTACTTAAATCGTATCCATTGAAAAATCCACATGGTTAGGCATAATTCTACAAAACGAACCATTTGAGGTCGTACTGCATTCTGCAACAGCATGTTAGGTATAATTCTGCAGTCACAAAAATCGTGGAGTAATTGAATTGAATGATAAATAAGTTAAGCATAAACATAGCGGACCGTTGACATGCCTAAAAAGTTTGTCGACAGTTTTTAATATTTTTCGCGAGTGATTCCTAAATTGGAGAAAAATACCTGTGAAATAGATTCCGGTCAGCTAAAGATAGACGAATGTTGTGTGTCTTGGGATCACGCCGTGTTTGTGATAAAACAAAAATGGTTACAGCTTCTGGCTTTTTGAGTGTGAAATCAAGTGAGCACAAGTCCAAAATGGAATTTTTGTGCTGTAATGTTCAGTTGCAAAAGTAGTATTCGAAAATCACTAGAACGTTATAAAAAATCGGTACTTTGTATTTTGGATTTGAAATCCCAGCCCCCATTCAGTTGATTAATTGTGCATTTTCATTGATTCTAATCCATCACGGAGTAGCAACCATTGATACGTGCAGTCAGTCGAGCTAAGCTAAGCTAAGCTAAGCTAACATAGTGGATCGTCTATAAACCACGTTGTCTTGTTTGGAAGAAGCAGAGAGGGAGGGAGCTGATCAGAACACATGATCCATATAAGTTAAAAAAGTATGTACAAAAAACCACAAAGGGTGGGGAGTCTGAAAATCGCAAATATAAGAAAACCTGGTTTATGGCTCATCCCTTAGCTCTTAAAAAGCTAAATGAACCTATAAAATCACTTGAGATTGATAGAACTAGTTTTTGATATCTTATGTTAAAAGGTTTAAGCTTTCAAGAAATAATATAAAAACGAGGAAGCTCTTTGGTCCCGAGACCATGAAAACAATAAAAAACAAATATAACCCACCTTTTCATAATGAACATCGCAATAATGGTATCTTTTTAACTTTTTATAAAATGTGTATTTAATCATCTTTTAGTTGGGTGTTTAGTTACTAGAAAAGGCCCACTGGTTTAAAAGTCAATTTTTTGAACCACCCTAGCGCAGAAATGGTCACCCTAATGGCAAAATAAAAATATACTGGTCGAATATTTTTTCATAGAGAACAAAAATACCAGTTGTTATGAAATTCTGAGAGATCCTACAGCTTTTTTTTATGGAATTGCTGTATTAAAACATTATTACGCGGTATTAAAATCATATAGCGATTTATCTGAACGGAGTATGCTTCCTATGGAGAGTACCTTAACAATCAGACCAAGGCCGGTGTGGCCTCTGCTGTCCATGGCTGTACCTCACCAGCCTCGAGGGTCCGCAGGTCGCCTTCTACTTGATCGATCCACCTTGCTCGTTGCGCGCCTCTTCTTCTTGTACCCGTTGGTTCGTTTTCGAGAATCATTTTAACTGGGCGGACGTCCGAAGTTCTTACGCCATGCCCAGCCCATTGTAGACCGATTTTAGCTAAGTGTACGATGTGAGGTTCTCCCAGCAATTTGCCTCCTCCACGTTCCGTCTTCCATTTGCACTCCACCGTACATCGTACGCAGCACCTTCCGTTCAAAGACCACTAGCAATGTCCATATTTCGTGGCCGTAGAGAACTACAGGTCTAACTAATGTCTTGTAGATGGTCAACTTTGTAGTTCGGTGAATTTTGTTCGATCTTAGCGTCCTTCGGAGTCCAAAGTAGGCACGATTACCAGCTATAATGCGCCATTGTATTTCTATGCTGATATTAAAACCCATTGTCCGGCTATGGTATTATGGAAGAAATCTGTTTACAACAATCCTACAAGTTACCATTGCAAGCAGTATCCGGGAGCTAGGAAGTGATAGCTCTACTGCAGATCCAGCAACCCGTTTCAGAATGTTTGGAGAGTCACGCCCATTCCGAGGTTACTTTCACATAAAATAAGCCCCGCATGTAAACATTACCGATATCATTTGGATAAGGGCACTGCAACACACTTCCAGATTTGGAAATGTAAAATTTCCAAACCAGGCACGTATTTAGTATTATTTGAAAGTAGGATTATTGTTGTAATCAGACAGTTCTCACCCATGGCCGGCTCCTTAATGACACTAGCTTGTTCATTCGTAAAAATAACAATTTTCGACGTGGATTCGTAATTAATTTCATACACTCGTGACAAAATAAGCGCAAAAATTAACATTGCTAAGCCGCCCGTGAGATATGCAAGCTCTGTACACCACGCGATGAATGCATCTGAAATTATGTGCCAGCCTATAACGCGCGCATTTTCTTCGTTTGTTACTTCTGACCAGCAAATTACCGTTTTCTACATTGCACTAGTCTTCTTTTTTTCGCTCCACACTCTGCCAATCAAAATCCCCGCTTGAGGCGACTCTATATCGAGCTTCGAAGCTGCCAATAATCATCGATTCACTCGTGACAAAGCGGAAAAATACTCGAATTTAATGATTTATGATCGAGTGTCACAATATTACCACTAATAACCAAAACTAAGCTGATGTAACTTTTCTCCCGGGTGCGGGTGCAAAGCACAAAAAACAAAAAAAAAACGGGAAAATACTACCGACACTCACATATTTCGAGAGGGAATCGATTGTACGTCTTACACAAAGCACGCGGAGATTTTATGATTTCACTGTTAGTTTAAGTTAAATTACGAATTATTGTTTAATCTTTTTTTCTCGCAAAAACGACTCGCAAAAACAAAACACGGCTTGCTGCGATCTTTCTGGTTTTTGAGACCATTTTCAAGTGTTCCAAAATTAAGGTTATCCCGTCTGGGTGTGGTAGTATTTCTTCTTTAAATGGGGTAGTGCGTTTTTGACGAAAACATAGCAAACAGCTGTCAAAAAGATTTAAAATGTTAATCCACCTTTTAGGTTATCTGCGGGAAAACAAACAATTTTCACACGACGATAGACGCGATAGTGTGTGTGCGTTAAATTTCACTAAGCTTAATGATTGAGTAAATTCTATTATGTGAGTGTATCCGACTGGCAACATAAGCGACCGAGCTCTAGAAACCTTTACGGCAAATTTCTTTTCCTGATTCAAATAAGTCTTCGAGGTACTGAAGTAATAAGGTCAACTTCGTGCCCAAGACCTTAATCCTCCGATCATCCCAGAGTTGAGATCAATCGTTAATCATTGGGTTATTATGAAGCAGGAATTACGCAAACATCCTAACACAATCAAACCCGACCAAGAGTTGAAGAAAGCATGGGTCAATGTATGAAAACTTGTCGGTTCTAATGTTGCACAAAATCTCATGGAGGGTCTGAAGAGCAAAGTGAAGGCATTTGTATTTGGAGCGCAAATTGAATAAATTGCACATGAAAAAATATAGCAAAGATGTTATATTTGATACTCCGAAAATTGGCAAACAATTGGTTGAAAGGCGAATTTTTCGCAAATCGCTTTGTTTGTTACAATTTTAACGTGGAAAACCTTTACCCTCAATATTTTCACGTTTGTGACAAAACTCGTGCTTCAATGTGTTCTCGTCAAGTGATTGTTTGTATAATATTGGAAGGTTTCTAGTTGGATCAGATTTCACAAATCAAGGTGAACTTATTCAAACCGGTGGCCGCTATTGTGAATTCAGACCAGTTAGATCCAGTTAAACTCACCTATCAATCAGCCAATCACATCGTGGGGATTCCCAGTTTCCACCCCAGGGGAACATGTGGACGATTTCACTTGGTTACAAAACCAAAGCTACTTGTATGGAATGACTTGTCTGAATTCTTAACAATTCAGTTATATAATTTGCTTAAGGTTACTGATCAATTTTCATCAACGGCAAAAACATCAAGTTGATGCCGGTCCAAGTCAGTGCGATTATTATTTTTTTGTCCCCGTTCTAGCCAAATCATTCGTTCATAGATATTAATGATCACCCTACCGAAATCCGCGAGCTGAGGGTGCGATCAACGTACGGACTGGTTGAACTGGTTCATCTTGCTGCATGCTACCTATTTATTTGTGGCGAACTACATTGGTCACGTACGCACTCGGATTATGCAAGTGCCCAATGATTTGGCATTTGTGGGGCAGGTTAGTGATGGAACGAACCGTGGCTGGTGGTTTGCACCGCAAGTCTTTCATTATGAAGAGACCTTTACGGATAGTCATGAGTGCTGTAAGATCTGGTTCACATTAGATTTTCTGTCAGCACTTAGTGAAAGATGTTCTTCGAAGATAAATATAATTTTGATATTGATAAAGCATCACAATGGCAAATAAATCACAAATTAACTCACCGACGGGATCAACCGCAAGGGCTCCATGGCGGTGGTGGTCGAGAATTTCTAGCACCGCCAGTAGGAGAAGTGCAGTCAACTTCAGCGACGGTGCCGGCTCGAGCGGGTTTCTGGTTTCACGGAGCAACCGCAACATGTCGTTTGGCTTTGAGCTTAGGCGGGTTCAAGCTAACGGATCAACGTTGGTCGTTGGATGGTGTGGCACGATGGCGACGCAGGTGGTATTGAGACTCGGAACAGAAGACTGCGGTAGGCCTACGATGGGATCCGGTGGTCCGGTCATTCAATGGTGTATCTGGAATGAAAAGATGGAAGGGGTTGTCAATTAGTTTGACTGATATGCATAACGAAGCGATTTTAAATACGACATCTTGTTCTGGGTGTGGAGGTGTAGAGAAAAAATTTCATGGTAAATAAATCAATTGTTTGAAATAAATTGTATTGTTATGCGGTGAAAAAGAAAAATACCACCAGACTAGAGTACGAAGGTTGAATTCCGGTCGTAGCCGAGAAATTTTCTGATTGCCCTAAGTATAGAGTATAATTGAAAAAGATAGTTTTGAATAAGTGATTGTTCCATATGATCTGAAACTCCGTAATTTTTGCAACCTTCTAATAATCGAACTGTTGTTTCTGTGTTTAGAAACATAGTAATGGAAATAAACGGTAATGATTATCTTTAACCAAGTTCGTCATTTAACAGGATCAATCGCGTTTATTTTACGGAGTCGTTTTTTCATTGTTTTTTTTATGACATGAATAACTCAATACTACGTTAAGTAGGTACGTTTACTCGCGGTTTACCCGAGGTTAAAATTGGTATTATTATAATACCCCTTCACTATATAAAGGGTGTATTCGATAAAAATGGCACACACATATATACTCATCAAAATTAAACTGATTATCGGATTTTCTTGAAATTTTCAGGGAATGAAGAACTACTAATGAGTTTTGATTTACAACATTTGTTTTATTCAATTTCGTCTCCCATCCCGAATGCCCGCACCTTCCTTTTCACTCCACCCATCAAATTTTGTACAACCGATTTTCCCAGTGTTTTTGTTGTTTTTACCCAAATTTTCTTCAATTCTAGCTCTGTTTTTATAGTTTTGGGATGTTTGCGAAGTTCCGTTTTCATAATTGCCCAGAATTTTTCAATTGGACGAAGTTCCGGTGAATTTGGTGGATTCATATCCTTTGGCACAAAATTTACTCCGTTGGCTCGGTACGTTTCGAGCGTAGTGGCAGGATGCTAGATCAGGTCAAAACAGAGTTGATCCTTTGTGCTTCTTAATGAATGGCAAGAGACGCTTCTTAAGGCACTCTTCCGTGTAAATCGCACCGTTTATTGTTCCGGAAGTGATGAAGGGAGCACTTATTTCACCACATCCGCAAATCGCCTGCCAGATTAGAAACTTCTTTGCAAATTTCGATAGTTTCTTCTTTCGAACATCCTCCGGAACATCGAACTTCGACTTGGCAACGAAATATTCTTGCCCAGGAAGTTGACGGAAGTCGGCCTTGACGTATGTTTCGTCATCCATCACGATGCAACCGGATTTGGTGAGCAGCTTCGTGTAAAGTTTCCGGGCGCGGGTTTTCGCAGTGATGTTTTGTTTTTCATTCAGGTTTGGGGCTTTTTGCACTTTGTAAACATGTAACCCAGCACGCTTCATGGTTTTCTGCACAAAACCGACTGACACCTTAGACTTTTTAGCGACATCTCGAATTGACATGTTTGGACGGTTCTTGAATTGTTGTACGACTTTCCTGGCCATTTTACTGTCCATTGGACCACTTTTACGACCACTCCCTTCCTTCCTTTGGACACTCAGACGCTCCTTGAAGGTTCTTATTACACGAGACACAGTTGTATTTGCAATTCCAAGCCTTTCAGCAATCCACCGGTGGGACGCCCCTGGATTTTGATTGTGAGTGCACAAAATTTTCTCACGGACAATTTCTTGTTTCAACGACATGACTGGAACTACTGAATGTATAACTATGAAACTTGGCAGATGTAAATAATACACTATGGATAAGATCTACTCAAATTTCTAGGTTTTTTACTCATACGATTCAAAAGTTACAGAAGATTTTCTGTGTGCCATTTTTATCGAATACACCCTTTATATTATCTTATATGACATTGTTTATTCATTGCCATTACCATTCATCTTTATGATCATCATTACCATTTTTATCTCCGGTTTTCATTTCCGGTTTGCAAATGGTCATCTTACCAAGTCTGAGCTGATCTGATTTATGCAGCGTTGTGTATCATTTGGCTAGTGTCTGATTTTACAGTTCAATCTTTGTCAGTACTTTATCATAACTCACAATATCATTATATTTGATAATATTGTTTTATTTATTTTACTTCATAGATAATTTAAACATTACTTATTGTTTTTTTTATGTCCATTAGACTTTAACTCCCTTCCTATTAAATCTTCCCAGTTTCCCTAACGCAGGAGCAATAACTATAAGGCCAGCAAAAACAAAAGCGGATTGCTGTTATAAAATCAGCATCAAGCTGCAAATAGTGACTATGGCAACAGTAAATTGAAATGTTTAAATGTTAGTTTTGTAAAATCTCAATCAATTTAACAAACTTGTTCAGGATACCTCATATCAAGATTATGGTAAATTGCTGCTATCACTGAAACGAACGAAAACGTTCCTAAGCGTGGAACCACATAACTCTACACTTTAAAAAATTACAACATTTCTTGCATTTCAGGATCAATCGAATGAAGATCATAAATAATGTATACGAATACTTGTAGTATTTTTCATTTACATAAATATATACACTATTATATAAATATTTCATGGGAATGGGAGGGACCACCAGGGCACTCGATTGAAGCTCTCTAGATTGGGAGAGTGGGAATGCCAACTCCTCATTGCTAACAGTTTGTGAATAGAGAGCGGGCTCTTCTCCCCGCCCATTGGGGCATCCTCAGCTCGCTCTTATGACCAATTTTTCAATCTTGTTGTTAGAAGGAGATTCTTTATATCCCTGTGGAAACGTATAAGTGATGTTGCCTGTCGATCCACCCAACCCGTTCTTGGCCCCCACACAATGGCATGATTAGGATAATCAGTGGTTATTAAAGCTTGATCAAGTCTCACAAAGAGGAGAGCCCATTACTGTCGGACCTAGTTTTCTTGCTACAATGGGTGTACATCATACACGGAAAAAAATCCGTGCCTAATCCGTGAACTGCAGTCATGAATTCTAGAACAAGCAAAAATGCACCGTGAACTAAATCACGTAACCATGAGCTAAATAACGTTTAAAGGGAAAAATCCGGAAAACGTGAACTTATTCATGGTACGTCTTCATTTTCGGGAACGCAGTTTTTTTTTTTCTGTGTATCGATTAGGACATTCACTTTGCTTCGATTCCAATATTGAAAACTATTGATTTTACAACAACTTTCAAAACATTTTATTTTTGAAACATTAATAAACGTGAAGCACCGCCGTTGTTTCTCAACACGCACGGCAGGGTCATAGACTAATCGGTTTGGGTGTGTCTGGTGTATATTCAACGACTGTGCATTTTCATCGTATAGGGCATAAAAGGAGAAGAGTGACACTCACATCGTCATCATTCTACGTCTGACAGCAGTGCGCTCCTGATCTGTTTCATCGTATTTCTGCCGGAACGTTCCATCGCAGACGACCATCTTTTCAGGGCCACCACAATTTTAAGAAAAGAGTTAATTTTATAAGGACAACATAATTAAATGTATCAGAAAAGAGGTTACATCTCATCCATTTGATGGATCTGCTGGTCGGAATGTCGTTTTGCAAGGCTTTGACAAATAATCGCTTATTTTAATCGATCAATGTCGTGTCTTTCAGCCTGAGGATGCAGATGACGTGGACCCTACATTCGATCCCATCAACACATGGGCCGAGATCAACGGCTTTGCTTTCCATCCGAAGAAAGACGTGATCAGAGATCTTTCGATTCAGAAAATCCCAACTGCACCGACTGGAATTGATAGCAGACCGGCTGGGGCAACCACGCTTACCACTCCAACGCTGGCGCCTCCGAATAGCTCTTTCATAAAATCTCCGCGTGCTTTGTGTAAGACGTAGTTAATGTAATTGAATCCCTCCCAAAATGATGGTCGGTGTTATTTCCTCGTTTTTTGTGCTTCGCCCTCGCACCCGGAGGAAAAGTTAAAAGCTTAATTTTGTTTGTTAGTGCTATTAGTATTGTGCCACCGGACATAAATTATTCAATTAGAGTATATTTCCGCTTTGTCGCGAGTAAATTGATGATTATTAAGGGGCTATGCATAAACCACGTAGACTTTTTTGGGGGGAGGGAGGATTTGACCAAAGTTTACGCTCCATACAAAATTTCAAAAAATTGTATGGAGAAAAGTCTACGAGGGGGGGGGGGGGGGGGGTCTGAGGTTTTTTAAAAATGAGTCTACGTGGTTTATGAATAGGCCCTTAGCAGTTTTGAAGTGGATATAGAGTCTCCTCACAGCGGGGGATTTTGTTTTTTGGCAGAGTGTGTAGAGAGAAAACAAGAAAACCAGTGCAATATAGAAAACGGCCATTTGCTGGTAAGAAGCAACGAACGACTGGCATATAATTTCAGGTACACTCACCACATGGTGTACAGAGGGAGAGCTGTGAAGTGTTTTTTTCTTTCGTTGCACATATTGATTTAAAAAAAATCAATTTCTTCTTGAAAGTGTTTTTTTTACCTGTGGTTTGCATTGTATTGCATTTGTGCGCCAAGTACTAATTGTGTTCGGGCTGTTCCATTCGAAAAGATTGATTTTAAAATATTTACCGAATAGCGGAGTGCTACTTCTGTAGAGCCATAAATGCATCCTTTAGCATCACAAGGAAGCCGTCCAAATGAAGACTGTACATAAGCAATAAATTCCGGTGAGATCAATCTGATTATAACTAAATTTGAAGGATACTGCAAAATACGTGCCATCCTCAAAACAATATGATTTGATGATGGAAGTGTATGCACAGTACCTATATCCATTTGATGTTTGTACTGTGTTTATGCGGGGCTTGTTGTAAGTGAAAGTGACCTCGGAATGGCCGTGAGTAACCAGGCATTCTGAAATGGGTCACTGGAACCCTATGACTATAGAGGGTAACGGGATGTAATTTTAGCCTAGCTCCTTGATTCGGCCTATGTATCAAGTATATCATAAATCCAGCGATAATCGGAAATTTCATGTTAACACAATGATGATAGATTTATTTTGAATCAGTTGAGACATTATTTGTCAATTTATGCGAGATTTTTGCTTTTCCACATTTTTTTTAGCTTTCATGATTTCACAAGTTAAGCTAAGAGACTACCTTCACGATCTTCAAATTACCCAAATTTGACAAAATTGAAGCGATATGCCTACACTCAAAAAACCATGCACCTTATATTTAAGTGCCAGCACCTACAGATTCGGGCAAAGTGTAAAGTTATTGCTCTGTATTGGTGCGGCACTTATTTTTTATTAAATGTGGTCAATGAACCATATGTGCACTAAATCTATAGTCTTTAAGTGCAAGAGCTGACTAGATATTAATCAGAGATCGAAATTTTCACTCAGCTGGGTGAAAACCATGCTCTCTCTCACGCAGGTTGTCGATGAGTAGCGAACCGTTCACATTTTCATCTCTCCTTTTTCGCCGATAATTCATTATCCTCTCTCTTGCATATGCGAAAATATCTCTCTCCAAAATTCAACGAAAATATTTTCTCATGTCACATTTTTCACTGAAAACATGCTACCTAGATCGTATACGAGGAGCAAAAACTGAAAATAAGGCCAAGCCGGTGCACACTGGTTCCGCCATGGACCATAAATGAAAAACTAGTGCATGGACCATAAATGATAAATGAAGACTGGTGCATTTTCAGGTGTCAAAAAGTGAGTGAAAAATAATTATCGGCATCTAGAATTCACTGAAAAAGAAACGAGCTACTCATGCTCTCCGAAAATTATAAATCGCCGTTGCTTTTCTCGCGAAAACTGTTGTGAGCGTATAATAGTCTCTCGTTTCTCACATTATCATCTGTTCCTCCAAGCGGGTGAAAAAGGACGTGTCTCTTCTCAAGTAGGCGAAAATTTCGGTCTCTGATATTAATTATAGTGTACATGGATTGCATTAACTTGTCATAGCAAAAATCAAATGAGTATTTTAATACGTGCATGGATTTTATTTTTTCATAAAAAGTTTAGTATTGAATTTTTTGTACTTTTCATGTAATAAAACAAAATGTGTGAATAAAAGAGGTTTTATTTGTCCCATCATAAAACACTTCATCACTTTTTGAAGCTATCGCGTTCTGCGGGAATGGCAAAAATGCTCGGCAGATCTAAAATATTCACAATAAACACCGTTAATATGGCAAAGAAGAACATCTATAGTAATTTATTACCTTCAAAAAATTCAGTGACTTCCGCTGGCAAACCAAGTACCTAAACCACCACACGGTAAACTTCACTTTTTTTTTCTTCTAGAACGATAAAGCAGCTGATTGTTTTTCACGCACGGTTTTTTATTTCGTTGTTAAGTGCGAAGATGGATAGAAAAGGGCAAAGTGAAAACACACTTGAATGACATTTCTCGCTCCATTGAAAATTATGTGCGGACCATATCAGTGTCATTAGAAACGAACCTGTGTATTAAGTGACGGGTGTTAAAAATTATGTGCGGCAAATGAAAATCATACTGGCTCACATGGTTTCAATTCGTAGCAAGAATTTACCGATTTAAGTGCCAATTTTAATAATAAAAATTATTGATTTATTTTCAGTGTAGTAATGTATTCTAGATATACGGTAAGTTATCACGCGTAATAAATTAACTATTCACATAGAAACATGATCAATGATTTCACAAGAATACCGTGGACCCAGTTTTAGGGACACATTTTATCGTATGTTCCCAACTATGGCCTAATGTAAAGGGTGTCTACAAATTATACGTACAGACTTTGTCGACATGCCACAACACAAGCAAGCGGATTAAACTAAGCATACCTACATGGATTAACATCACATTGTCTTTATACGCAGTAAGTTTGGTACAGTTGTGATTTCTAATTCATTCAAAATGAAGCCGAATGAGTTGCGCGCAGGTGTAATTGAACTTTTTCGAAAAGGAAAAACTGTTTCAGTGATTGCAAAGACCCTGAATATGGCAAAATCTACAGTGACGCAATAAAATGATACCAATAGCTTGGAACGCTAGATGACCGCGTAGAGAGAGGAAAAAAACGTACCGTTCGGACTCCACAAATGCGCGAGATTACCCGGCGACGAATCAAGGAAAATTCTTCGATTTCCACCCGAAAGTTGGCGAAGTCACTGAAAATTTTAAAATCTTCCGTTGGAGCCATAGTTCACGACGATTTGAAGCTTCAGGCATATAAACTGTGCAAGAATCACGCGGCCATTTTGAAATCAACAAATCAAACTTGTTATTTGCAAACATATTGCTATAAAAAACAATACATATTGATTTTTTAACCCAACAATTAAAGATATTTTCAACACCATTTTTTTGTACAAATAATATTCGGACACCCTGTATTTATTACAAAGTAGAATGTTGATATTGATAAAGTTTTCAATGAGTATATGCTAGTAAGCGGTTGTAAATTTTTCGAAGGCCTTATCCAAACCAAATCCCAAGCAAAAAAATCTATACACTAAAAATTTTGATGTTTTGAAATAGAATGGCCGATTGATCATATGTGAGAATCATTTAGGTGTAATAAATTAGTTTAATTTCAATTTGTTTATTTGATTTTTTTGCTGGGTATAGCGAATATAGCTTTAAATGGAATACCAAAAAAAAAAAAAAAAAAAATTTTTGGGGGTTTTTTTTTCAAAAAATTTTTAAGGGGGAGGGGATTTCGTTTCAAAAAGAGACATAATGTTGTTTTTAGACAACGATAATATATATAACGAGAAAAATTTTTACAAATAAAAAAATTTGGTTGGTTAGTTTACAAAATAAAAAAAAAAAAACGTTTTTTTAAGTGTGTTTAAAAAAAAATATATATTTTTGTTTTTTTTTTCTTCTCCTTTTTTTTTTTTGTTGTTTATAATTAATTCCCCTAACATATGTAACATAAGTCCTGGGAAAAATTCAAAAGCATGGTACTTGAAATCAAACAATCGGATTTTAAAATGCTCTTCAGGGTATTTTATTCTATTAATAAATTGTTGAAAAATATATTTACAGTACGCTCAATGGACCATTATCTTCGATTTTACGCAGTGTACGGCGAACATGTTGAATCAGGTTCTGGACGGTGTCTATGTCTATTTCTTTCATCTTCCGCTTGATTCGATTAACCAATTGTTGCTCATTGTTAGCTTCCCAGCCATTGTCGTACACCATACGTTTGAGAACACTCCAAAAATTTTCAATTGGACGAGCCTGAGGCACGTTAGGTGGATTGTCCTTTTTCGGTACAAATGGTATGTTTTGCTCAGTTAGCCAATCTAATGTTTTTTTCGCGTAATGACAGCTTGCAAGATCCGGCCAAAACATGATTTCGTCGTCAGCGTGATATTTGTTGATGAATTGCTTCAATTTCGGCAAGCATTGGCTGATATACACGTCAGAATTGACAGCTTTGGCCTTGTTTGGGCGTATCAAAGGCGCCGAGATACCCTTCGATGACATGGCTGCCCACACTAACACCTTTGGCTCATATTTCGATTTGCTGGCATATTTAACATCGTCTGGTGTTGTTTTAATGTTAGCAGTATAGAAACCATCGTTGCCACTCAATTCATGGTGCGAAAACGTGAAGTAAGATTCATCATCCAAAATTATGCACTTTCCATTTGCAAAATGCTCGCGACGAAGTGCACGGCAGCATTTTGGTATTTTTTCGAGTTGTTGCTGTGTATATTTTGGTGCACGCTGACGTTTCCGATAGATTACGTTATGTTTTCTCAAAATCCGATGGACTGTCATGTTTGAAACCTGAAATTTTCGTGCTAATTTGCGTGTTGATTGGCCAACCTTGTTTTCAGCGCTTGACAGCAGTTTTTTCGTTGTTCTGGCACTCAATTTTGTTGGGCGACCACTTTTCTTTTTATTTTCCGGTTCTTTACCATCACGACAATCTTTCAAAACACGGTATATTGTTGATTTTGATATTGGCTCGTCTTTGAACATGCTCAAAATTTCACTTGTACTAAGCCGTCCAAAAAGGTTGGCGACTTGTGCTCGTAAATCCAGCTTGTACGACATTTTTAATGGAAACTACTGCGCAATTTGAGTTTGACAGTTCAGTAGGAACACAGATGAACGTGACAAGTACATTGGTTGACATCTGTGTGTTTGTTAATGCTGTCAAATAAACGCCTGAAAGTATTCCCAGGACTTATGTTACACATGTTAGTTGTTAATCAACGCACTGTTGAAATAATTGAGAATTATGCTTGATTGGCTGGTGGGTTTTTCATCCAAGGAGGAGGTGAGCATGAATTGAGTAGAAAAAGTAGGCTGCGCCTTCAACCGGTACGGACGTTTTTTCTTCCGTCTTGTCAAGTGAAGGATAATTAATCAACATTGTGTTGGCTTTCCGTATTATCGTATTATTATTATAAATGAAAAACTGTAAGTGAAGTGAGTGTGATAAAATTGCGGATTCGATTGTTTTAGATTCACCTCGTAACAACGATCATGGCACGTTTCTTTATGGTTGCACTACGAAGAGCTTCGCTAGAACGTCATCGCTCCCAACCCTCTATTGCAAATTTCTCGAGTTGAACCTTTATGCCGGCTACAGAACTCCTGCAAAGGTAAGATTGGACTCTGAACTCACAGGATTGCGACAAGCTGTAATTAACAGAATTATATATGACTGGAATTTTTCATGATAGTAGTTTTTTTTTACCAGAAATTACTGTCAAAAAGATTTGAGCGTGGTAAAATTATCATTGATATGATTAGTTACTTGGTCAGATTATCTATATTGTTTGCTAAATACGCGTCAATTATTGCACAACTTGATTGAAAGTTCCAGATGATAGAAAATTGAGAATATATCGTACTCCGGAAAGAACTTCAAATGAGCTATTGGATTTGCGATAGAGCTGTAACCTTTCAAATTTCGGATAGTAGATTTCTGCAAGAATGCATAATTTCAAATAAAAATGCTGCTAGGACGTTTTATCCATAATGTTGCTGCCAGCCAGTGGTAGTTATATTGTTAAACACACACACACACACACACATGGTGGGGGCGAGCATGAATAAAAAATTGAACTGATACTAATTGCGACGAAAATCTTCCTCATCAAAACATGTTTGGCAAATGAATTCATTCCGCTTGGTTTTTTTCACACTTTGAAAGTTGATGTTTTCATCAGTGATAGGATAATTTTGCATATGTTATTATCATTGGACATGTTTTTTTTTTTAAATGATTCACATCTATCAAATCTTAAAATATGTTATTGTAATTCAACATGCTTGTTGTTGCTTGAGTCAACACAATCGTTTATATGTCTGCAAACTCAAGGGTCAAGATCATGCGAGTAACATAAGAAGCGCAAGAACCAAGATCTGTTTCTGGGTTTCTGTCAGTCATCCCCACTTAGTTATATAATTGAGCTTCTAAATTAAAAACCAGCGCCCCGCAGGGGCAACAGAACAGCAAAAATAATCCTTGAACTCAATATCACTCACGACGGCCTTTTTTACTCCCCCTTGCAAGCCAAGAGCTAAAAATTTGTGTCTGTGGATCAACCTTCTCCAAATTCATGGCGATCCAGCTTCCCAAATGCGAAAAAATATACAACTCGCGCCCAATCAAGCAAGTCACTTAATAGTAGAATCGGGGGCGCACCTTGATCCTCGTGTACGACGACGTGCAGTGTCATCGACTCGTTGCCCCAAAGCCGAATGTGGCTTCAAGATCAACTCCTTTCATTCGCTGACGGCATCAAGAACATTGTTGAGCCTGTTGGTTTTGTAACGACGACGCCATCGATGCGAAATTGTCCACTTCTTGCTCGGCCGGTACGATGTGGGTTGGTACGTATATTGCGCAGTTTGTATATAGGAAAAGGAATCTCTAACTAGAATTCAACTGGCGTAGCGAATGATTGAATGACACCCTCGCAGGCGGCAGACGGGGTTTGAAGTGGCGCAGACTTACTTATCGAGCCGCGTGCTCTGAATTTGATTCTCCCAAGTTGGTGTGTACAGAGTTGTATTTGCGCGCTCAAGTCAAGTCACGATCTGCACAGGAGGGGCATACCTCTTGTCTGAGTCTGAGATAGTTTTAGATTTTCGCTGTTGTTGTCATTGTCTCTGATGATGGATGCTCGACGAAAAAAGGAGTTAGATATTCTATGTATTATAATGTACCGGTGAGTCAATATTGCTTGCCAGTCAACGTTGCAGTTGTTGTCGAAGTTGTTGATGTCGATGATGTGTATTGGTTGATTTCGATCACAGTTTTTGTACGAGAACGGTTTGCGGCTCAAGATGTTTTTTAGAAATAATACATGATTACGTTCAATTTCGACAAGCATAAATTTGCATCCAAAACGAATTTTCCCAAGCAACAATTTGGTAATTTAAAAGTTTACCGGACATATTCAAATGCTTATGACTAATGAATTTAACAGACGCGTAAAATTCCGCCTTGTTCAATTGCAAGCCAAAGCTAGCCTCAACAACGAAATTGTTTTCAATCTTTGGTACAACAGACCTGATTTCAGCGATATCTGGCCTAAATTTACATTTAATATCTCATGAACTTTGGCCACATCTAGCATTTCATACATGTGCATTAGATAACGCAGAAAATTACACGTTTCTTTTAAACTGTGTCTGGCATTCTTATTCAGCTACTATGCAACTGTTACTCAGCCTATTTAGTTTTACCCTGGTTTAGGGCACTTTCTATCTATTTCCTCGGCTTATTCCTTAATCATTTTGTTTGAACTCGAGTAATTATTCATAATTCATAAAAAGGGTAGAGAAATCATATTGATTCTATACTATATAACTAAGAGTCATACCCACCCATACCCATTCATAAACAAAGAATTGGCACACAAAAGCAGTGGAGTAAAGACATTCTAGTTACGGACGCCGTACCTTAGGTCACGTTGACTAAATAATATTTTTTGAAAAAGCACTTTAAGTGCTTACTGGCACTTTCTATATTTATGTTATTGAATAAAACTGGTAAGTTGTGTTACAACCGTCACAGTATCAGTATCAATCAACAACATCGGAGTGACAAAGAAATAATGGAATGAAACAAAACTCAGAAATGGGTGTTCTTTCATCCATCTTGGAGATAAGTCGACTAACCCGCAAGGTGGGTAAAAGGGTTTTACCCATAAGTGGGAACAAGGTCTGTACGCCAAAATAGATATTTGCTTATCACCCATCTTGTCGAGGACAGAATTTTGTTGGATGCGTTAAAGGTACACATCAAATCAACGTCTATTTAATACTATTTTCAAAATTGTTCAGGAAAATTTTAAGAAATTGAGAAAAAAAATTAGCACATTGTATTGAATGATATTTTATCGAAGCAATTCGAATAAACATTTATAAAAAAATATGCTGTACACGTTTGAAATCCACTTTATAAGTTGGCCTTCAACAAACAAGTAGTTTGCACCACCGGAGCAGATCATCTTCGGGAAAATGTTTGTTCCTTGCTCAGCAGATTCTGCCAAATACGGTGCGGCAGAAAATAATGCGGAAATGTTGAAGTATTGGGTTAATTCGTGTAGCTAGTGACTAATTTCTGTCGAAAGTGTATTTGTTTATGTTTACTTTCAAGTGCTGCATCCAAACATTCTATTTGTTTTATTGCAAATTCGTCAAAATGTTCGCGAAAGAAGTGATCACCAGTTTGTTGCTCGCCCAGAAGAAGCCGAAAGAGATTGCCAAGGTGGTAGGGTGCCATTTGGCAACAGTTTACCGCATAAAAAGTCCCTGCAGGATGGTCCTAAGCAGCGGGAGCTGCTGATGGTCCGTGCTTTGCACGCACGCCGAACGTGATCAAATCGTTCCGTGCTAAAAATTGCTCGCAACCCGGTGCGTTCCATAAGAAAACTTGCAAAGGAAGCCAATATTTCGGAGAAATCCATGCGAAGAATCATCAATGCATGCATCTTCCAGAGCCAGAGTGAAACGCCACTTGATTACGGACCGGGTCAAGGAGCTACGAGTTAATCGTTCCAAGAGATTGCTTTCCTCGTTTAAGAAGGAAAAAATGATAATCCTGTTCTCCGACAAAAAGCTTTTCAGCATCGATGCTGTGGCCAACAGCCGCACGGACCGGTTCATTTCACCGCAGAAAATGGAGAACGTTCCGGAAAAAGTGAAATTCAAATTTCAATCCAAACATCCGGCTGGTGTCATAATGTTTGGCTTGGTGGCGTCCAACGGTTTGAAAATGCCACCTGTTTTCATTGATGCTGGAGTTAAAATCAATACCGAAGTGTATATCGGTATTTTAAAGGACCAAGTGCTTCCCTGGGTGAAGGCCAACTTCTCCGAGGACCAAAACGTTGTCCTACAGCAGGACGGAGCGCCGTGTCACACGTCCAATGGAACCCAACAATGGTTGAAAGATAACATGAAGTTTTGGCCGAAGGATTTGTGCCCCCCCTAGCAGTCCAGATCTTAATCCGTTGGATTATTAGATTTGGGCATATGTTGAAGCACGAGCCTGCAAAACATAACACCCTAGTGTGAAAACCCTGAAGTCAACCATAACACGCACATGGCAGTCAATGTCGGAGGACTACGTCCGAAAGGCATGCTCTGGCTTCCGGCGTCGGCTCGAGGATGTTATTAATAAAAATTGTTAAATAATAAATTTGTTTAAAAGGAATTTATAAAGATAACTGCACTCGAAAATGTTGATATTATTGCTTGAATTAGTTGAAAATGGGATTTGAAAGAAAAAGAACAAATTTTCGCATTATTTTCTGCCGCACCCTGTAACGGGCTACCTGTGCTCCAAGAGATTATTTCCACCTGATAAGGGGAGGGGCCATTTCCTCTTCAACTCCTGTTATTTGATTAGTCGGATTTAATTTGAAGCCCCTTCTGACAAGCGCTGCCATGATTTGTAGATATTCATTTCGTAGATGATCTACAAAAATAATGGTAATGTGCAGTGCCAATCTGTTATAACTTTAAAAAAATGTAAAATGTAAACGTGATTCCTAATATGTAAAATCGCTTACCTTCTAGCTTCCGAAAACATTCTGGTTCCAGTTTATCCCTTAGCACATCCATGCCTGAAATTTTGATCCCGAATTCAGAGCTGGGAATAAAATTAAACAACAAAGCGAGGCGGAACGGTATAAGACTTGTACTTGTACTTCTGACGAACTCTGAACGATTTAAAATTTTGACAAAGTAAATTTCAACCATTAAAGGGTTAAAAACACCCACCTCTGAAACAACATGAGTCTGTTTCAAGGTGGGTACTTTTAGCACACTTTGTATGTTTTGGAATCGCTCGTCTTTTTGACAGCTTCATATAGCTGCCGAAGGTTCGCTCCGCTCAGCTCGGGGGGAGTCGCGTTTTGTAGAGGTGCGAGTGAGTGATTTTTATGCATAAAACGTGTAATCTCAAATCTCCGTGTTAGGTTTAAACTTTCTACCTACACGGAACTGAAAAACAACCCAAAATTAGCTTCCTTTGACGCAACCTTGAACTATCGTTGAATAGGGTTTATCTTATTTTAGGTTTACGGGGGTAAACTATCAAGTATGTTAATTTAAGCTATAAAAAAAAGCCAGCGGTGGGTAAAATTAACTTACTAGGTGGTTAAAAATATCTACATGAATCAGACCAAATAAAGCAAACATTGGGTAAATTTAATGCTGTTTCGATCAGATAAATAAAAATAGATAATTGTGCTAGTATTTGTTCTTGACAAAAAAGTTTATTTCATAACAGGTTATTTAGTGCATCGTTATGCGATTCCAACGCATTTCTTACAACGATAGGTTTTACGTTCAGATAAAAAAAACTATTTTTGGTAGATGGATTTTTCAGCGTTCAAACTCCGACGCCATGCATGGAATTTCCGAGGAACTTTGCGACTAGGCTGAATCTGCTTTTGTAAACAAACTCTTCATATGCCGATTTCACTCGAATATATATATATATATATATATATATATATATATATATATATATATATATATATATATATATATATATATATATATATATATATATATATATATATATATATATATATATATATATATATATATATATATATATATATATATATATATATATATATATATATATATATATATATATATATATATATATATATATATATATATATATATATATATATATATATATATATCCAAAAACAAACATTACTACAATAGGTAGAAAGATGTCAGATGAAGAAAAAAAACGACCTAAAAAAACAAAACATCAACAAATTAGTTCTAGGAAAAAAGCTTATGCAGACATAATTAAACTAAGGTTATTAATTTTAATTTTTATTTTCATATATTAAAGTTTTAAGTTTATTGATTTCAGTGCCACCTTATTGCTTGCTTGGTATTTTCCTTCATGTAAAACACCTAAACCAGATTGGAAATCGATTCCAGCCACCCCAGCACTGTGTTCCTTTGTACTTGCGCTTTCGCCGACTGAGCTACGGATGGTACTTATCTTTTTTACGAAAGGCAATTGTTTTAAAATGGAGCCATTCCTATAGTGAATGCATTGTATTTTTCATTGGCAGTTGTAGAAAACAGACTAGCCGAACTTCATTGACAAGAACAAGTTCGAGCAGAAAAGATGGCTGATGCAACAACATAAAAACAAGTAATTTTCTGATCATAGTTATTAAGTTTTTCAGTTTTTTTAAGTTTTCATCAGAGGCACGGATTTAGTTTCGTTCATAATTTTCAAAGTGCTTCGAATATTCCGGATCCAGAGACTAATTATTTCCGCCGTGGCTGCAGCAAATCTTTTTCAGGTCACGGTGGTGGTAGAGATGGTGCTTAAACTTTCAAACGAGAGGAAATGTTTCCGGGAAAGATCGCAGAATAACATGAGATCTTAAAATTTGATGCTGAATCGGTGAGATCGTTTCTCTTTTCTTATGAATGTTTACATTTAACATTTTAAAACAATATTCGAACGTAAAACACTTCTAATTGACGTCCATCATATATACCAATCTGATCATCTGCTAATGGTCATTTCCAAATTCGATTAAACGCGATAAAGCATAAATAAAACACTACAGTAACATGTGTAACATAAGTCCTGGGAATACTTTCAGGCGTTTATTTGACAGCATTAACAAACACACAGATGTCAACCGATGTACTTGTCACGTTCATCTGTGTTCCTACTGAACTGTAAAACTCAAATTGCGCAGTAGTTTCCATTAAAAATGTCGTACAAGCTGGATTTACGAGCACAAGTCGCCAACCTTTTTGGACGGCTTAGGACGAGTGAAATTTTGAGCATGTTCAAAGCCGAGCCAATATCAAAATCAACAATATACCGTGTTTTGAAAGATTGTCGTGATGGTAAAGAAGCGGAAAATAAAAAGAAAAGTAGTCGCCCAACAAAATTGAGTGCCAGAATAACGAAAAAACTGCTGTCAAGCGCTGAAAACAAGGTTATCCAATCAACACGTAAATTAGCACGAAAATTTCAGGTTTCAAACATGACAGTCCATCGGATTTTGAGAAAACATAACGTAATCTATCGGAAACGTCAGCGTGCACCAAAATATACACAGCAACAACTCGAAAAAATACCAAAATGCTGCCGTGCACTTCGTCGCGAGCATTTTGCAAATGGAAAGTGCATAATTTTGGATGATGAATCTTACTTCACGTTTTCGCACCATGAATTGAGTGGCAACGATGGTTTCTATACTGCTAACATTAAAACAACACCAGACGATGTTAAATATGCCAGCAAATCGAAATATGAGCCAAAGGTGTTGGTTTGGGCAGCCATGTCATCGAAGGGTATCTCGGCGCCTTTGATACGCCCAAACAAGGCCAAAGCTGTCAATTCTGACGTGTATATCAGCCAATGCTTGCCGAAATTGAAGCAATTCATCAACAAATATCACGCTGACGACGAAATCATGTTTTGGCCGGATCTTGCAAGCTGTCATTACGCGAAAAAAACATTAGATTGGCTAACTGAGCAAAACATACCATTTGTACCGAAAAAGGACAATCCACCTAACGTGCCTCAGGCTCGTCCAATTGAAAATTTTTGGAGTGTTCTCAAACGTATGGTGTACGACAATGGCTGGGAAGCTAACAATGAGCAACAATTGGTTAATCGAATCAAGCGGAAGAAATAGACATAGACACCGTCCAGAACCTGATTCAACATGTTTGCCGTACACTGCGTAAAATCGAAGATAATGGTCCATTGAGCGTACTGTAAGTATATTTTTCAACAATTTATTAATAGAATAAAATACCCTGAAGAGCATTTTAAAATCCGATTGTTTGATTTCAAGTACCATGCTTTTGAATTTTTCCCAGGACTTATGTTACATATGTTATAGCACCGATTTAAACCAACAGTAAGGATGCTGTTGGGGCGTCTCTTAAGTGTGGGTGCTTTGTTTTAGTAGAATACAAAAATACGTTAAAACATCGAGTTTGACCAACACTATGTAAACAATCTTTGTGGCACATGTTTGATTGAAAAACAATGCGTTTTCAAATGTTTTTCATTGTTCGGTTCATACTCATGATTTTCACATGAAAATTTAAAAAAAAAAATATGAGAGTACATTGAAGTATTTTTCAAATTGACCTGATTTTCATCACGTGGTTTACTTCATCATAGCAACACGTCATATGAGATGCAATTAGCAACATTCGACTATCCCAACCTGCGGTGCTTCAAATAATGATATCCGATTTTACTTTTTCAGCCGCATTGGAAACGATGCGGAGTAGAAGGCTTTGTCTAACCATTGTATGCCAAGTTGAAAAGACGTTGGAAATGTGGTTCAGTCAATACCACACGAAGAACTGATACGTATCATGACGGAGTATACATGCCTACTATCATTCCCTAGGGTAATAACCTATACAGCATCAAATTAATTCAGGTCAACGGTTGACAGTTTTCTTGGTTCTCGAGATAGCCGGTTAATTTGACCAATCCATCTGTTTTACACAGCCTAGCTGCGAAGTTGCTGGCCTACTCCGCACAAAGCAGAACTCACTGCGTTCGGAAAATTTATGTCTAAAATGATGGGACTGGTCTACGAATGTGTATCTTCCCTACAAACGACAAACACCATGTGAGTTTCAATTCCCTGAAAGTGGCACATACAAACGTTCTTTAGAGCGTAAATAAAATTCAATCAAACACACCTTTTGTCGAGTTCGGTATGTTTCGGTTTCGGGAGACATAGTTTTACAAGAAATTTTTGTTTACGTTCTCCAATTTTTATCAGAGATGAATTACGTTTTGTGCGAAAATTAATAATTTCTAAGTTACACGAACCAACCTAGCTGATTAAAAAAAAAATTTCTACTTTCAAATGCTCTAATCGTTAGTGGTCTTCTGCTTCTTCCCCATTTATGTTTATCACGACCTGGCTTTGAAGTATTCGTACCTTCGTGTCAACGACGATCCTCGCTGGTCTTGCTATTGAAACTTTGTTTGTTTGGTTGCAGTAAGAGGGTGGAAGGATCCAATCGCCGCAAAAAGTCGTCTCGGGTAGGTGTCATAATTGAGGGCGGACCGACACCGAACTGTAAGCTGAACGATTAATTTTGCGATTTACCCTGGAAAACTTGGGCATCACGTTGAAGACAAAAGAACTCCGAAGATATTGGAGACGACCACCAGGAAACTTTTGAAAAGTTTTATTGATTTCCGAATAGGTTTGGCTTTCATGAGAAGGCTTCTGACTAAGTTCGATATTGGCCTTTTATGGAGGCCTGTCAACGTGCAATTTTCGGATAGAAAGGAGCTCAAAGTGTACCCCTATATCTAGTTAATGATCGATTTTATGAAAAATGGCGGACATTCAAAATAAAAAAAAAATTGTTTTTTTTGCTTAAAAAATCATCTCTTATTTTCTCCAAAATTATTTTATTTAGATACAAATATGAAAAAAAAACGATAGGTGAGTAATAACTAGCTAATATTGTAAGCTTTAAAAAAGTGTGAATCAGTGAATTGGTTGAGCAATCATGGAGATATCTCACGTAGCCAAATTGAAAACATAAATCCTAGTAGAACGTGATTAAGGTGGAATAGGAGGATGTCTTTTCTCCATATGAACTATAGTTAAATTGTCACTTCACGTTTTTGAGACTAAAAATCACAAACAAAATAAAACAAACAACGCTTCAATTGCTTTCCAATGAATTCTCCAGTGGAGCCAACGATTCTCGAAAATTTCACGCCTGAAGTCCTTATAGCATTTGAGGTTTGTGCAAAGAAAACTTCGAAGTAATAGGGACTTGATCCAATGTCACGTTAAAGTTTGCATTCATCCTTGGCCTCCTCTTCCATGCTCGATACGGAGAGCTGCAACTTTGTGAAATTTTCGAATAAAGCCATTTTTTTTAAATTTCAAAATATTTGAAAAGCTCATGTCAGATTTTAGCCAAGGAAGGTCCGCAACACAAATTAATATACAGGTCCATGTTTACGTTTCCATCAGGAAGGCACCTTGCCACAAGTTCGTCTGTGATGTTTTGTGGACGCACAGTCAAGGATGCTTCAATGTCGACATAAGATTAATAACTATACTTGAAATGAGAATGAAAGTAGAAAAAAAAAAGAAAAGTCCGGATATTCACAATAAGTTTTGTTTTACAGCAATTCGACGAATATTTTGGAGTCTTTCTAATATATTCTGTGAATTTAGGCTGTTGTCGATGTTAATGTTATCTATAAATTCATTGTGTGTTTTTAACTCTGAATAAAAATTTCAAACACCTATAGTGGTATTCTTGGGCAAAATTGGTTAAAACGAGTAGGTTTCGAACGAAGTAATGTAGTCTATTTTCTATCTTGTCGAAAATAAACAGCAAATCTATAAACAAAAATTTAAGCCAGTTTTATAATTGCTAATATTTGAAGGCACATCACAAATACTATTTGAGCAAATCAACATCTTTTTCATTGTGAACTGTTTCTGTTATTTATAAAAAAATCACTGTCATTTTGGAAGATGCTATTTAAATTAAAAAATATGCATCAATAATAAAATTACTACAAAAAATACCATGCGGTTTACTTTTCAACCGATAGAAAGAGCCCTACGTGGTTTATCGTGGTCATTTGCCCCCTCCCTCTTAAATGATCTTGTGGTGTTTGGACGGACCAAGGGGCATCGAGATCATTAAATCAATAAGTGCATGTTGAGAACAAGCAAAACGCCTGCTTCATTTGCCTCAGAATCCGAGAAGAAGAAGAATAAGGGTAACCAAATGTATGAGAAAAATTATTCAAAATGTCTGATATTTGATCACTCAAAAATGAGTACTTTCGCATGTGCGTGCAATGTTCATTTCCTTCCGTTCCTCGGCTGTGTACGTGATTTGCAGTTCGCAATCTATGGCGACAGATGAACGAAAGTTCGAGGCTATTTACCTGTAGTTGGGTTTCGTAGGTATTCAAAATTGTGGCCGTGAAAAGGGGTTGGCCATAGAAATTCGATCATTGACCAATCTTATCACTTGCTTATGTATGCTGTTCTTGAATCTAAATTTAGCTACCGAAACAGGACGAAATCAGGACTGGTGTTCCATAAGTTGAGCATTCAATGGTGAGACGACTAAAGGACAAAAAGTCAGGATTGACGCCTTTTTTTATAGTTCTCTGGTTTTGTATGGCTGTAGTTAGGTAACTGAACAACAATTGTAGACGGCAAGCGACGAACTGTTTTGACTATGAAATGTCGAGTACCTGGATATCAGTTGATAGGCCAAGTCATAAACAACGAGCTGTGAAGAGGCGATCGCTCACAAACTGGATTCTGTTGAAAGCATTTCATTTGTATTTGTATTGACATTCAGAAGGTTAAATTATCAATGTCATTCAAATTGCGTTAACTGAAGGAATGGAAGAGAAAATTGACGTATTATGATTAACAAACGTTCGATCGGCAGGGCAAATGGCAATACGATCAACATTTTGCCTGTTAAATAAAGAAAAGTCAGTTTAAACCTGATAGGATAAATACAGGCAAATTAGGCCAAAATGTGTTTTTTTTGTAAATATTTTTTTTAAAGATTGGTTTCTGAGACAGAGCAAAAATTGTTAAAACGTGTTTGTTGCCTCGGGATGTCTTTGCGTGAGCAAATTGAACAGTGATTGTTTCGAGAAAGCTGTAATTTCGAATCACAAAAACGTGCCACACTAATATATACCTAGCTCAAATCTGAAGCAAGGTGAATTGCTGCTCCATGTATTTTTTCCTATCTTTTATCTCTCTCTCGCAAATTTACCTTGCTATTTTAAATTGATAAATCGCGATTGTTAGTTGATGAACATCGAATCGAACTACATATGATTGCTCACAGCAAGTAAGCATACAAACTGATGTGATTTAATATCCAATATCTAGTACAGATTCTGAGTTTTATCAATTCTAAATTTAGAGGTAATGGCTGCCGTCGAGAATGCTTCAGCGTAAGCCCTTAAACTTGAAGTATGGATTTTGCTCTTGCCATATGCCACAGAAACTGCTGAACGATATGCGCTGTTTTCTCTCAATGTTGCGAGCAAAGAAAAAAATTATGAATTTTAACCAGGGGGTAAATTTTTCTCTTTTTTTTTGGGGGGCCAAACAAAAGGAAAGCAACTTTTTTTTTTTTTTTTTTTTAAAAAAGAAAAAAAAAAAAAACACAAAATTTTTTTTTTTTTCATTCAATTTGGTTTTTTTTGGTATTAAAATTAGGTAAGAGATGAAAACTCAATTTTGGGTAATAACATCTAAGGTACCAAGGGGTAAAATTTACCTAATTTTAGGTAAAAACGTTTCAAATACCAATGGGTTAAATTTACCTACTGTTGAGTAATACCATTTCAGAAAGCAATGGATTAAATTTACCTAATATATTATTGACTCTCATACTCATACTGTATAGTAAAGTTTTCTAGAAAAATGACAGGTTGAAAAGTGCAGTCTTTATTAGATCAAAAATATACATCACAAGATCCCCCACGGTATGAGGAAATTTTCTTCAGAACTTTTTTCAGCTACCGTAAATACCGGCAATCAAGCTTCCATAATAAAATAAACTAATTTTTAGTACCTACGACGACGAGCTTTGCGTAGCTGCCATCATCCAGCCGATTTCTCAATGCTTCCATAATTTTATTGTCCTTAGAGGGTTGAATTCACGGGATTTCTTTAAATCGACGAGCACACAATGCGTTCTCAAGACCAGACGAAAAAAAAAAATGACAATCGTCAACAGTGCCGAGGAGTGCTATAATTTTCAACCAAAATTAAGTTAGAAGTACTCAACCGTTTATTGCACGAAGAGCACGGGATGGTTGAGTAGCTGCAACATAAAATTGAGTTATTTTGGACTTCAATTTCAAACGAGATTTCAAACTATAAATGAGTTTGATTTAGAAATATCAGTTTTCAAGAAAATAATGTTCCACATATATTGTTGATAATATAGATCTGTAAGTATTGTAGTTCAGGGCAAAAGCGAACCAGCCAATTAAAATATTTAAAGTGGTATCAAACATTGAACACAAAAACAACCTAAATTTGATAAATCTGTCTTTTATGACTAGATGGGTGGAATCAACCTACATCAATTTTTAAATTCACCCAACAGTTAACCTCACTTGACAGAACTCAACGTTGAGTTTTTTTTACTTAATTTTGGGTACTTTTTTCTTATGTTTTTTTAATTTGTCGTACAGCTTACGCGCTCTTGTTTTTGAACTGGTTTTCTGCTTCTCGTTCCTGTTTTGGGTTTTTATTACCTTGAACGACCTAAAGCCTGCCCACGTTAAATTTCGGACACTTTTTTTTCAGTGTAGATTTTGAATTATTTCACGGATCGCTGAAACGTATCATTTATCTGACAGCTGAAACCATCCACTTTATTTCGTGATACAACATGTTCACATTTCTGCTACATTCAGTTAAATGGCGTCGAATCAAGTGGAAGTGCACAAACGCATTTTGTACGAACGGCAGCCAAATCCGAATCTATCGGTACGCGATCTTGCCAAGCAACTAAAACTACCGAAAAGTATCGTGTTTTGTGTTTGCAAATCATTTGAGCGGCGCTTGACTGTGGATCGGAAGGTTGGAAGTAGAACAAATCGAAAAGTACGCTCCTGACAAATGGACAAGAAGGTGGTAGCCATTATTGAGAAAAATCCCAATCTTGCTGTGTGAAATGCGGCTCGTAAAGCTGGGAAGTCAAAATCATACGGCGCCTAACCGTGATGACAAGCAAAATTACACTACAAAAAGTCGTGCTAAGGAGTTTTACACCAATTTTAAGCAAACACTGTATCTTGTATCATAATGGACGACGAAACATACGCACTCAAAAATTTAAAAAAGCATCCGGGTCTGGCTTTTTACACCGCAATGCAAAGGAACGCCGTTGCCTTGCATTTCCGGACACAGGAGGTTTCTGAATTCCCGAAGAAGTATTTGATTTGGCAGGCCATATGTAGTTGTTGTCGAAAATCTAAAAGTTTCGTCTCTACCAGCACTATAAATAAGGATGTGTACGAGAAAGAATGTCAGCAAAAGCGGTTGCTACCGTTTATCAGAAGCCACGACTCTCCAGCTCTGGTTTGGACTAATTTGGCCTTTTGTATTTTTGCGAAATCCGTCTTGAAATGGTATAAGGTACAAGGGGTCAAATACGTGCCAAAAACAGCCAATAGACCAAACTGCCCAGAACTTCGCCCAGTAGAGAAGTACTGGGACTAGTTAAGCGGAAACTCTTCGAAACTAATTAGAAAGCAAATTTAATTTAACGTGACTGTTAGAATTCATTATTTTATCAGTGTAGTTTTAAAGTTCGCAATAATTTTACACTTAGTCTTCACCTTAAAGGTCACAAAAATACTGAAGAATTTGTTTCGATCTTAACAAATTTCTACCGCAAAGTTCATTCAATGCGCAAACCCAACCTTTGATCAGCGGGAACGTTCACAATAAAGCTGATGTTGAATTTCTTTCATACTTTCAAGTTCAAGCTAGTTTCCGATTAAAACTTAGAAGAAATGACAAACATAAAAGGATCGAGCACGTTCGGAGTGTTATTTGTGTTATGTTCGGAGCTCAACTTCAGGTTGCAAAAATAATTGTTGAAATTCACTTGTGCAATCGAGCTTGAATATAAGAATTACCGGTAATTGAAGCTTTTGGCAACAGTTACTGTTACGACCAAGTCTCGAGCCACTTTGGAATAATTTACCCAAAGGACACAGAAGGTCGTATTTTTGTTTGTTCCCTATATTTCGATATTCGCATGCGTACGTGACTGCGAAGCCGGCCGGCCGATCAAATGACAGCTAGGTTTAAAGTTTGATTAGTTGAATTCATTTCTCCGCTCGTGCATATCTCGTTTATCAAGATTCATTGACTAATTTGGCGTAAACGGGTTCCCACTCTCGAAAAAAAATGGGATAATTGTTTGTTTACGTTTTGATTTGAGGTTCTGTTTTCGCGCACACCTACTTCAACTAACTTGTTTATGAGTAAAAGTTTGTGACATTTGAGTTGACTCGCGTCGATGCTTACCGTCATTGAAGCTTAATTGACCATTTCGCTTAGTGCAAGAATAACTTCACACTGAGTATTAATTTATGGACTCAATAATAAACATCCAAAGTCCTGGCTCGGTGTAGTCGGTAATCGATGTTATACCATGTATCAGTAATTTCTTCGGTAATTTCGGTAAAAAAAACAAAACGTAGATCATCGAATTAGATTACTGAGTGCATCGCGTTGGATCTGCTGACGACAGTTCGGCAAAAAAAAACCTACCCGTTAAAATGATAAGGGGTGTGTATACATTGAAGGTTAATAGTTTTTTGAAACTAATAGAAGGTTCGAAATTCATTCGTGAGCTGTTTTTCCTTACCGTGCGTTTTCTCTCTCTCTCTCTCTCTCTCTCTCTCTCTCTCTCTCTCTATCTCTCTCGCTCTCTCTCTCTCTTTTTATCTCTTTTCAACCGTTAATTCTTGGTCTACGTGAGTTGCAGTTGTCACGTTATGGCGATTCATGAACGAAAGTTCGAGATATTCTACCTATTACATTAAGAAATATCCAATCCGAAAGGCAGCAATAAAAAGGGGGTTGGTCCAAGCAACTCAATTATTTGAATAATTTGACAATTGACTTGTTGCCCAGGTTCTTGGTGTATCTCCGTTCAGTCTTCTGTTCTGGCGGGTTTTTCACAAGCTCAAGCGGCTTGATGGTCTAACGAAGGAGATGAAGGAGATGAAATGTTTTTCGTCTATTTTCTATTTATGTTCTCCAATGTTGTTAAGATGTACGTGAGTAACTGAATGTCAACAATGGGCGGCAAGCAAGAAGTTTTTTAAACACCGGTTTGGTTGTGTGCCTGTATCTCCGTTATCATTCCAGATGTTAATCGAAATCTTTGGGGCGCCAAGTTGGATGTTTTTTTTCTGTACATGCCGGTTGGGCTAGGCTCAGTAAAGTAACGACATTGTTTGTGGAAATATTGGAAGAACTTATTTTTGCATTTTTTTGTATTTTAAATTCACCATATCCGAATGTTACAAGACATGAGACAGTTTATCAAGAAGATAATCGAAAGTGGTGCATAAATCCTCATAATTTCAATATAAAAAAGCTTGCTTTTGTCGGTAAACTTGCCAACCGAAACTAAAAATTTTCATCAACAATCCATACAGAAAAAAAACTGAATTTTGATGGTGATGTAAATATCAGAGCAGGTGAAATTGTATTCTATTCCACACAGCAACTTGCATGACATAGTTCTAACAAAGATGAGCTCTTGCATACAACATTATCGGCAATGTACGAAGTGTCCCAGAACTTAACACGATTTATAATTTAAATGTGTATGTTTTGTGACGCTCCATTTATGTGCATGATATTGAACAGAAATTCACACTACTTTTTCGAACTGTGCAATAGTCAAGTATTGTTAAGTCAAGCCATACAACTTACTGGGATATGAAAGGGTTGTTAGTCAGACATTTTTACTTAACAGCGAAGTAAATTTACAATGAATTCTGCGATATCTTTATCTCTTACATATACGTATGTAAACGTTTTCGTTTACTGAAATCAAAGCAAGCTTTTCCAAACCGAGCGAACAAAGTGTTATTTTGGGTTGCTGATGGTCTAGTGAAAAATGCTGTCCTCCTCTCAGCTTAGTTACATTTATATTTGCGTGGTAACTGATGCAATTGAATAAGAATGACATCCTGCATCCTGCCTTTCCTGAACACTCTCGGAGGCCCGACGCTGTTTTTGGGCAGATTTGACCTTGAATTGCTACACAGTTTGAAAGAAACATGTAATTTTTTGCGCTATCTAATGCACATAAATGGAACACTACACTCAGGCAACTAGACTAGCGAAATTAATATAATCCGCCTTATGAAACTGCAAAATTAATCAAAATGCCGATTTCATAAGGCTATGGATCTGGTATTCGGCCTATCGTTAAAAATTGCCAGTCTCTAATTTGTCTTCATATTGATATGTCAGTGAGACAATACTACTGTATAGTTTTGATTTTCAAGGTAAAAATAGTGAATTAATATTTACTTCGAATCTTAAGCATAGCCCGAATCTTACATCCATAGACACACATAAAAGCACCTTCCCCTACATTTGATTTTCATTGCCGCGCCTCATGAAATTCATAGCTGTCATTTACTCCAAAAAGTCTTGAGAGGAACGCGCAGAAAAGAAAATGGCGCCTATCGTTGTAGACGAGCTGAAACTCATTGCAGATTTTTTAAACGGAGCACCCGGATTCAACCTGGAAGTATTCCGACGTAAGTAATCAAGTAAAATTAATTTAACAAATAATCAACGCAGTTAATTATCGACAGCAATTGGAACCGTTCAACCGGAGGTTGACCCCGGGCTGTTATGGTCCTGGATAGTTAGCTGGCGAAGAAGAAATGTAAGTAATTATATAAATATGCTTGATATTGAAAGAAAAATACATATTTTGCTCCTACTAGGGTCTAGATAACGTGACACAAGCCAAAAAAAGGAAAATAGCGAAATCATTCCGGTCTCTCATCCAGAGGGCAATTTTCGCGAACCTGAACAAGCAGAGGAGTCAACCATCGAAGAAGCGAAAGATCTATCCTGTACCGACCCGGATATAAATGCGTCTCCTGATTCGAAGCTTGTTAGTAGCATGTTGGCAAGTGAAACAGGGAATGATTATTATTTAAAATTGTTTTTTTTTTAAATTCATGTAGGATATCCTTCCATGAAAATATAACCTGAAGTGTGAAATCTCCGAAAATCATACTTGTTGCAGTAAACCAGCAGATCAGGATTCGACCGATGTGGCAGAAGCCTACGAAGAAGATTACACAGACGATTACACAAATAATTCTTCTGGAAGCATACCACTTCAAAGCAAGGTATTTATAAAAACTTAGATCAACTTAGTGGAAAGCTTTCCCATCTTTTTCCTATTGTAATTATTAGCAAATTCCGGAACATAACGCCAAACAGGAGTCCGGTAAAGAAACATACGAAGTCATATCTGCTCAGGTAGCTGATGACAAAGCCGCAGCAAGTTCCCAGTCTAGTTTAATTCAAGATCCAGCCAAAGACACACCAAGACGTTTAACTCCTGATCTCCTGAAGAAGCTATTAAATGAAACCATTTTTGGCTAAAATGTGTTGAAAACAACTGAAACACAAAGTCTATCGGATTCAGGAAGGACGTTGGTTGTTGATACGGTGGCCCGCTACCACCTAAGCCTTAACCATATGACTTCATCCAAAGCTGTGGAAGATATAAGCTACGCGATTGTCAGATTATTCAAAAAGTAAAGAAAGGTAAGAATGAAAACAAAATTACAAGTGAAAATATTACATAAAGCAAACTGCTTAGGGAGTGCCCACTTACCCCTTGAAGCGTAACGTACTTTATGGATTTAATTTTATAAGATATAATTTTATATGGCCTTAAATATCGATAACTTTTTGTATTTTCAAGCAAGAAGCCATAGCAACAGGCAGAGGCAGAACAAAGGATTGGATCCTTTAGTGTGATTGATTTAACTCAAATTGATGGATCACCATTCAGTATACATGAAGTTTTTTTTTTTTTTTTAATCTTTATTTTACGTCGGCCTATTTCCTCACATGGTGACAATCACCGACGCCAGGAAGACGACTCCACCACCTGGACCCTACCTAACGACTCATGAATATGAACTGGGACCAACGGCTTTACTTCCCTTCCGAAGGAAGACGTGACCAGATTTTTTCGCCTCAGAAAAACCACCGACGTCGACTGGGATTGAACCCAGACCCACTGGGGTGCCAAGTAGCAGTCACGCTTTACCACTACACCACCGACGCCGGCGTATACATGAAGTTAACAATAGATATTTCTTTAGAACTAATAAAGATTACTGATTTGTATTTGTTTAAGTAAGGTGTCAAATCAAATGTTATTAAAATGTATTAGTAAATGTAAAGAAAACAATCTGATAATGTAATTATCAATACTATTTTAAATGATTAGATATCGTTTCCATAATTCCCCTCAAGTGATTCAATAAACTTATTTAAACTCAATTATATGTTTATAATAATAGAAATAAAGGCGATTACTATCATATTATTTAGGAATTTGAATAGAAATAATTTAAATTAAGATATACGCCCTTATTCGTTATACCGGTTGTTATTTCGAACGAAACGTAATTTTGCATTCTGCATTTCGATCGATTCGACTTTTCCTATACAAAAAGTCAAGTCGATCGAAATTCAGAATGTGGAATTTCACAATAAATCCGAGTCAACGGAATGCAGAATACGGGTGAATGTTGAATATCAATATCCATTATTAAAGAAACCATAAGAAAATAGTCCTAAATTTCATATTTGAAAACAAACATTTTTATATTTGAACATTACGAATTTCATAATTTAAAAATTGAAAATTTCATAAGGCTAATGTATGAAAACCTTAATGTGTTTCTCTTGTTTCATTTCTGGTGTTTCATAAGGCAATCTAATTAAAGTCATACTGATTTCTTGAGGCCACAAAACATAAGGCATTTTAATGAATTTCGCTAGTCCAGTTTCCTTAGTGTATATTTGGCAAAGGTTCATCGGATATCTCTTCTGAATTTAAGCCAGATAACGCCTGAATCTACTCTGTTGTATGAAAGATTGTATGCGATTTCATTGTTAACGCTTGTTTTGGCGTACAAGTGAACCAGGGTTTTACGCGTCTGTTACAATTCATAATTCTTTTCAGTGTATAAGATCAACCATATTGTACCTAAAGAGGGCAACTCTCCACAAACACGTCAGAGACTAGTCCAATGAAGGCCAAACTTCGTAGAACCCCTTCTAGCAATAATTAAAGAGTGTATCGATAAGTAATTTGCAATATTCAAACAGTAATTACAGTAAAATGGCTTTAATTTTACTGTAATTACTGTTTGAATGTTGCAATTTAGTTTAGTGTGTTTTCCAGTGACATACATGTCAATAACAGTTGTGCAATCGATAGATTTCGGTACTTTGGATCGTTTCAACGATGAGTCGAATTGATCTGGACACGCGAAAGAAATGTCTGCACATTTGGTGCTAGGAAAAGGGTGTCACGTATAACCAAATTGCAAAACGGGTGAAAGTGATCTACGCCAGTGTCAAACATAAAATCGAAAAGTTCGGTCAGACCGTTTCCGTGAAAGATTTGCCCCGATCCGTCAGGAAACCGGCTCCCATCCAGCCCAGCCATGAAAGTGGTTGAGTACATAAGGAAAAACCCATCGTCGTCGACGCGAGATTTGACCTAGAAATTCAACACCAGCATCGGGAGGATTCAACGGATCAAAGCTCGGAACTCCCTGAAAACGTACAAAAAACAAAAGGTGCCGAAAACGTCCCTAGAGCAGCAAGCTCGGGCCAAAACAAGAGCGCGACAATTGTATAACTGGATTCTGGAGAGTAAAGACGGACGAATCCTATACAAACGAAGATTCGCGAGCGCTGTCTGGACCGCAGTATTATACGAAATCGGTGGACCAGGACCTGGACGACGCTGACCCCACGGTGGTGGAAGAAAAGCTTGGACAGGAGGAGCGTCTCTGATTTGTACCTGTGATTTGCGGTCATCGTTTTTATTCACGAATTCTAGAGTACTTTTTCAAACAGACGTAACCAATTTTGTTAACAAAGAGGGGAAGTGAGATTCAAATGTAAATTTCTCAAAACTGTCAGAACCGCAACGGAAACGACCCTAGTTTGCATGAAAGTTCTAAGGGTTTCAAGAATTTAATGCTTGAATCTTACTTACCCTCTTTGTTCACAAAATCAGATACAGTGACAGGCGAAAATAAGATCAATGGAGCCGTATGTAAGAACATCTCTTTTGGTCAATTTAACAATTAATCTACATACGTATCCATTTTGGAAAAGAAACAACATATGTATATCGATATATTTTTTTTTCTTTAATTGCTTCCAATCAACCATAAACAAAAAAGTCGCCATTCAGCAGAACGAATCCAAAATTGTAATCTTCGAAACATACTTTTTGACAGACTGGAAGTGTTCTTAAAGAGAAAAATCATAAAACTATCAAAATTTGTGGTAGTTTTATCATAGTTTTAAGCATGCCTTGAATGTCATTATAAGTATGTACCGATAAAACTATCAAGTTTCAAGTGATCCTTGGGAAAAAAGTCTTGAGAACCTCCTGTAATATGGGCCTTTTTGAACTAAGGAGGGGTTTTTTGGCTGTTTAAGCGATTTAATGTAAAATATCTAGTTTTATGCGTGGTTTTATCAAATGAGTCTTGAAAACTTTTCAAAAGTACTTTAAAATAGAATTTGTTACTTGGGAAATCCCTTTTTATATGTCCTGTATATATCAGGACCATGCTATTAACACATGCTTAGTTTCATTTAGGTTAATTTCAATTTACCGCTGATGGAATACTTAATTATCTTCTAATTCTAAAAAAAAATTATTCAACAGATAAATAATTTGCCGTGTAGAATCCGCTGATATAGCCCCCGTAAATCACTGCTTTGACGTTTCATTGTTTACATCCGCCTCAAAGGTCTGCCGCAACATGGGTGATTAACATGGCAAACGTGGCAAATAAATTCGTCACAGGTCCGAAATCTGATCGTGCGTGATTTCAATCGGAACCATACCCAGCACGCAGTTGCCGAGAGATATGGAGTGAGCCGTGGTGCAGTTCAGAAGATTTTTCTGAAGCATCAGAAACTTTGAAGTGTTGCTGATCGGCCGGGGCGTGAACGAAAACGCAAAACGGATCACCGAGAGGACCGCAACATTATCCGAGGGATCAAGAAAAATCCGTTCATCACCGTCCGAGAAATGAAAGAGAAGCTGAGCCTACCGATTTCAGATCGCGTTATCCGTCGACGCATCGCTGAGCAAGAAGTTGAAAAGCCATTTCGCCTGGAAGCGACCGTTCATTAGCCGGACTCACAAGGAAAAACGGCTCCAATTCGCCAGAACCCACATATCTAAGCACCTGGAGTTCTGGAAACGTGTTGTGTGGTCGGACGAATCCAAGAAACGGCGCCAAGAATATCAAGTCCATAGTGTGGTAACAGAAACTAAGATTTTTATTAATACTAGCAGTGAAATTCAACAAGGGGACGTTCAATAATTATGTCACGCACAAAGTGACTTTTTATAACACCCCCCCCCCCCCTTGTCAAGTTTTTTGTATGGACCTTCAAATTTTTTTGTATGGATTATCACGTTTTCACAACCCCCCCCCCCCCCCCCGTTACTGCGTGACATTATTAATGGACCCTCCCCAATAGGTTATTTTTCTCAAATAAATCGAAAACTGAAGTAAAAATATCTGTTGTTTCCTACTTTTCGATACACTCTTTAACTGGATGTGAAGAAAAAGTGGTTGAAACTGTCGACACAAGTTTAAACCACCATTGCCCAAAATCTAATTAGCAGCGTTAAGGCAAAAATGTGGGCATTTCGATTTGGAGAAATGGTTTAATAAAATCATAATGATGAAACATAGTCATGACGTTGTTCTGCATTCCCTGAAAGTTTTGAGAAAATCGGAATGACACAGAATTTTTGGCGACCATTTTTGATTGTTTCAATTTTAGTTTTGAATGCAGGGGTTCACAATATCGGCATAAATCGACAGCATCGGAGTGACGAAGAAACAATCGGCTTTCAATTTACTACCTACACCAAGTAGTCTCGCAACGAAAAAGCAGCACAACTAATGTCACATACAGAGCTCCGCACCGTACGTGTTTCTTTTTGCCATCTCTTTGCCATTCTCATCGATGTGGACGCGATGTGTTTGTCTTGATTAGTTTCATTTGCATCGGGCTGTTTTGAACCTTAAACTGAATATATATATAATATTTATACCATTTTTTACACGATAACACGTGAATATTAAACGGTGTATGTTATAATTTTAATTTAATAACATAATTATTGTAAGAAAATAAATCAAATTTAAAAGGCAGATGACAGTTTTAATGATCGTCATTGAAAGAGCATACTGAGACTGCTTCGACTGGGGTATCGAAAGTCTTCACATTGACAGAGGGAAAAAAGTCAACGATACGAAAACAAAACGCCAGTTGTTCGTTCTAACTGTCTTTCATTTCCATATTTGTTTCAATCTGAGCGGCCACTTTGGCGTTATCGACATGATGCTTAATAGAAAGATATTGCTTGTTACGATCAAGCTCAGATATCTTAACATCTGCTAGGAAATCCATTGAATTGATTGAAAAAAAATGTGGTTATTTCAGTAACTTTATCCAGTTCGATCATAATAAGAAATAATGTAGTTTATCTGCGAAAAAATGCTTATGCACCTTGAACTTGAAGTTTTTGCTGAGTATTTGCTGAGAGGCTAAGGCTTTACCCTCTTCCTCTATGTTAAACATAGTGTTGACAGAAAAAAATGCGCTTAACTCACACAATGATACGATACAAATTGATGGCAAAACTAATGCCAATACAAATTTTAACATATATGGGAGAGAGAAATCAATTCGTTCTAGCTAGTAAGATATTCTACTTTTCAACTGAAACGATGAAAACATTGAATAAGGATATGAAAGACTTTTCTTACGTGGATTGCTGGAGCGGTTTCAAACCAATTTATCTCCTCAACGAATACTTGGAATTCGCCTGAAATTTATCATACTGTCAACTCATTATGTAAATAGATATTTGTCAACAAATCGAATAAATCGAAATTAATTTGATCGAACTGTTAACAACTCATTTCAGAAAACCTTTAGCTGCTGTCCCGTAGTTTTTCTGCTTTTCGTATCATGCTTGGTTCGTCAATATCATCGAAAATATCGAGGAAATCACTCAAATCAAATTTGCCTCAGGGTTCTCAGCAGAGGTAATGAACATATGTATTGTACTTTGTCAAGTCATTGCAGAACTGGATTTGCAGTAACCTACTACTGGGTCGGTGTTTCGTAACAGGTGCATCCAGATGGAGTGGTCAGTTAGCAAGTCTGTACACTTCTCGAATCTTACGAAAATGAACATGATACCAGTTCATTCCCGTCAAAAAATAATATGTACCTGGAAGTTTTACCAGAGATTAGATCATCAAGATCTTTTATGAATAGGTCAGTTAAATTGGATGCGGAAATCAAACGGGTCATCGGAAAAATTCAATAATGCTTGAGAAACTTTCCAGTAGGTCACACTGACACTCACACAATGTAGCAAACAATTATTTGTGTCATTCCACGATTTTTAGAACTAATGGATTTAGACGACAAGGGGTGCAAGTGACAAAAACTAGTTCGGTGAAAACAAGCATACTGTTAGGGTTTTTGAAGTTTGATCACCTTTCCCTTTCTGACACATGCAGAGGAATGATGGTTTGTTTTTTTCTCCAAAAGATTTTCCTTCTTATTTGCACTCCTTTTATCTAAATGACGTTGTAGTGTGCGTTAAACGTTTGAAACTTGTATGTAACGAGACTCAAGTTAATTTTCGGGAGCACAATTTTCCAGATTTCATCTGTACCGACCAATTCTAGATCAGGTAGGATGTGTAACGATGATGGTTAATTCCTATTCTCCATCGCAGCCGGCACCTCAGTCACGTACGCATGCGAATTTGAATTATCGTGTTTGTTCTTATGGAGGGTCCAGCCAACCTTGAAAAGCGGATTGAAATTTCTGGATTCGTCGGGATGGAGCAAGTGTTGGCCTGTGTCGATCGAACGACGAAAAAACATGTTTTCAATTAGAGATAAGTCGCATGTTTGGCTGAAGGGCTCGTTTCATGATTATTTTTTATGCACAGGTAAGAGTACTTTATCAGCATAAGCGCCCGTTTTAATGAAACTAAAAATTTGTAGATTGCTAAACAAAATATCATATTCTAAGTCTAAGAAGTAATATTGATTTAATAGCTTCAAAACAATGTGAATATGAACGCATTTCATTATTGTTTGCAACCTTTCTGCTCAAAAGGGGCTATGTAGTTACGTATTTCGTTATTCCAGATGTTAATCACTCAAGTAGCAAAACTTGTTATGTATCAAAATCATGTATCAAAACGGTCTACTATTGATTGATGACAAATAAATGAATAAATTAATAAATAAATAAACAGTAAAGTTACAAAAAAAAAACTATAAGGGACAGCTCAATGTGGTTGTACGCAAACTTGACGTAGGATTACGTATCAATGTGTAATGAATGTTATTATTATTATTATTATTTTTAATTGCCTGTATTAGAATAGAGGCTTCATTGATCGATTGGATTAAGAAGCCTTGCCGAAAATCAGTAAGGTTGTGTATAACCCAACAAACATCATTGTCGAATAACTACTTGTTCAAACAAATTTGGAGAAGTTATTCAGCTTGCTAGAAGAACAAGCTGAACAACTTCTCCAAATTTGATTGAACAAACAGTTATTGAACATCTATGTTTGTTGGGAACACAGGGGGGGGTGTAGACTAAAATAAACCGTTTGATGCAAAAAAAAAATTTGATGCATTGTCTGTTCAACATGTGAGATTAGTTTCGCTTGTTTCGTAGAGCAACATTGCAACGTAGGTGCTGTTCTAACGGGACGTTGGATCGGCATAGATAAGTACGTATGTTATAAAATTCTATTGTACAGTCTTAGAAAGAATTTGGTGGCTCTGAAAAGGGCCGTGTGGTTTGGATGATGATATGGACACGGTCGTATTTGCTACGATGGTTGAGAGGGTCACTATGGCATGAAAGATAGTTGCGGTTCTGATAAAAATTTGTATACAAGGTTTCTTTTAAAAATATGTAAATGTATAAAAGTTATTATGTTAATTGGTCATCAATTTAAACGATAATTTTTGTGCAGGAATTCAACAAACCCTTAATAATTTCTCCAAATATTTAAAAGTCGACTTTAAACTCATGCTATTATTTCAAATAGTTCAAAGATTTATTCGCTCTGATTGCTGCTCTGATACTTTGCAGCCATATTCAGTGACATTTCACTTTCTCTTTACAACACTTGTAACCGACGATTTCGGTTCCAATTGCAATTGTATGTAAATAGATAATTAAAAATAAGATTCAAAATAAGTTCAAAATGGTCAAATTTTCCCAGTCAAAACTTATAAGCTACTATTAAAAACTATTTACTATACACAACATACATTTGAATTAGAATATCTTGAATAAATCATTACTCTATCTTAGAAAATGTATATAAAAACACCTGAAATAAATTTTGAATTTGAATTTGAATTTAATCTAAAACGCATAGACTTGTACCACAGTAGATATATACAACACCAATACTAACACAAATATGTATGGTGCCTGCAACGCAATCTATGGAAAGCTGTCCCAAAAAGGGGGGCTACTGGCAAGCTCTTGTTGGGAAACTCGTCCACTTTCGCACGAACCACAGGCCTCATCAGTTCTAAGTTCAAGTACCAAAAAAGTCCTCAAAAGTTACATTAAAAGTGAGGAGAAAATACCACGGATAGTACATTCCCCAAAATCCGCAGTGCGATAAAGCGGGATTTCTTCGGGTAATTATCGCCGCTTTTGCCCAATACCAGTAGCCAGTAGCCAAACCATCCCCTAATTCGTACCATGTGGATTCATTTTTATTAAACCAGAACCCCGATCGCAGTGGGACCGCTGTGCCGCTGCGGATTTATTAATTATTGATTTGATTCAGGCGATCACCGCCGCATCTATTAAAGACTGTAACTATTCGATGAAATTTGGACACACAAAATAGGTCACCAAAAATTTCCTTGAGCCCGATTCTTTTCAAACTTTCTGGAAATAAAGTACTACTAAATGGTTAAGTTTTGACAGCAGTGGTTTATTGAACCTCTTCTCCCAACCCAAATGCCCGCACCTTTGCCTTGACCCCTTTCATCAAATGTTGTGCAATGATAGGACCGACTTGCTTACTTACTTTTAACCACACTTTCTTTAGTTCAAGTTCTTTTTCTATCAGTTTTGGAGTTTTAACGAGCTTTGCCTTCATGATTGCCCAAAATTTTTCAATTGGGCGAAGTTCCGGAGTGTTTGGAGGGTTGACGTCTTTTGGTACAAAAACTACATTATTATCTTTGTACCAGTCTAAGACGGGCCGGGCATAGTGGCAAGATGCCAAATCCGGCCAAAACAGTGTCGGACCATCGTGAGATCTCAAGAAGGGCAGAAGTCGTTTTTGGAGGCATTCGTCCTTGTAGATTTGTCCGTTGACGGTCCCAGAAGTGATGAAGGGCTGACTCATTTTGCCACATCCGCAGATCGCTTGCCAGACAAGGAATTTTTTGGCGAATTTCGACAGTTTCTTCTTCCGTACAACCTCCGGAACGGCCAACTTAGAGGTGGCGACGTAGTGTTCCTGTCCTGGCATTTGTTTGGTGTCGGCTTTAATGTAGGTCTCATCGTCCATCACAATGCAGAACGGTTTTGTGAGCCACTCCCTGTACAGTTTTCTTGCACGAGTTTCGGCCACCGAGTTCTGTTTATCGCTCCGGTTCGGTGCCTTCTGGACCATGTACACATGTAATCCAGAACGTTTCATTGTTTTCTGCACAAAACAAACTGAAACTTTCGCCTTTTTCGCAACATCCCTGATCAAAATGTTGGGATAACGCTTAAATTGGTTCAATACCACCCTGGCCTTCTCCGAATTTGATGTGCCACGGTTTTTGCCACTACCATTTTTCCGCTTGGTTGTCTTACGGTCCTTGAACGTTTTGATCACATGAGATACGGTTGAATGTGCGATTTCGAGCTGTTTTCCGATCCATCGATGAGAAGCGTTTGGGTTTTCGAAGTGAGTGCCCAAAATTTGTTGGCGCACTATTTCTTCATTCGAAGCCATCACTGAAATCACTCGACCGATTTTCACGAAACTCATTACACAATTGACACAACACAATGAAATACGTCAAGCTTCATCCGTTGGATCGTTCTTCTGTGAGCTTTATATGAGCTGGTTGTCGTCTTCATTTTGGACTGCATCGACGTACAAAAAAAAAAAAAAATCACATAATCAGTGGAAGATATCTACTAGAAATTCACTTAACTTTCATGTAATTCAGGAAGTGGAGAATTCTTTGCAAAATCAAGTGAATCTTATGTGTCCAGTGAAATGTAAATGATTAGTCAATTGAAATTTTTTTTTTCTATGGGATATTCAAGTAAAAGTCACTTATTTTAGTATTGGAAAATATATACATGTCTTTCCAGTAGAAGCTAAGTGAAGTATTTTTTTAAGTTTATGCTGATTTCGAAAATCGGGATGTTGTCTTGTCGTAAACAAATGCCGACTGCTCAGTATCGCGTACTGTTGGTTCTGGCAACACTACCGGGCGGATGCCGATCCAAAGGCCGACTACTAAACTGGCCTAACCTGTCGACTCAACAGACCTTGCCATTTGCTGGGCTCTCAAATTGACGGACAGGGCCAAGGTGACTCTAATATGTCAGGTGATTACAATAATGTACATGAGAATTTCAGCCATGTTTAATCGCATATTGATACGATCCATATCAAGTAAAATCAGGTCTGGCATACTGAAGTTGCACACCTATGCAACAGTGCCTGTAATGTCATACTCACAGTTCCATTTTAAACCAAACGAGTAATGGAGATGATTAGTTTCACACTGCCAGGCCTGTGTTCTATGCCACTGGGTTATGAAACGTCAGGCTGCAAGGTTTGCTTACCAATATTTCAGGAAAGAAGTGCACGTGTTAATGTTTGTAGACAAAACGTTTAGCCCATACCGTTTACATTAATACATAATACATTAATACATAACTCTTCACTCCTAGGCAAACATGCAATCAACAACTGTCATTATGTGCGTTATACACTATTGAGTATTCCTTACTCTTTCGCTCTACTGCTAAATCTCATTTGATACCCCGCTACTCCAGCCGTCTTCAAAAAATAGACCACCTGAGATATTAGAGTCACCTTAGACAGATATACAGATTTATCTGTAATCATACAGATTTTTTGCAGATTTAGGATACAGAATTCTGTATATACAGATTACAGATTTTTGAAGAATCTTCTCTTTCGTTGCATTTTTTTGATCGTGTTTAAATAACCATGTCTGGAAAACTCATTGTGCCGCCTGGAGAGTTTGTCAGATATTCATCGACATACCGGAAGGATGGCCGCTTTGAAGGCATCAATCAAATTAACCTCGGTGGGCAACATCCATTTCAATTCTGTGATAGAACTTCATAAGCATCGGTTAAGTCACCTTCGGTGGATAGCATCAATCTGTACAGTTAAAAGGTGTGTTTCTGTATTTCTAGTACGAATTTGCAGTATTAAGTCACATTACAAATGTCTGTTCGAAACGCTTTATCAATCTTACTAAATAACTTGACAAAACCACTAGAAATTCTGCAATCGCAGGTCTTAAATGATGACAAGGGGCTATTTAAAACCACGTAGACTTTTCTGGGGGAAGGGGGGGTTTGGCCAAAGTCTACGCTCCATACAAAATTTCAAAAAATTGTATGGAGAAAAGCCTACGAGGGGAAGGGGGGGGGGGGGTCAAAGATTTTCAAAAATGAGTCTACGTGGTTTATGAACAAGCCCCAAGGGAATGGACATTTAGCGGTAGTCAATCCAAGTTCCCTCGCTGGACAGCATTCATCTCAAGAATTAGTTGATTTGTGCTACTTTTTTTCATGTACTTCAAATACTTTGAATCTAATGTTTGATGTTAGACAATGTTATTGCACCGATAGCATAAGCTGCACTGAAAATTAAATTTCGTTTATATAACGAAACCGAAGCAGAAATAATATTCGTTCATTGTACAAAAACAATACAGAGAGCTACGAATATTTTGTTATCAATAAAAAAGAAACGTCTCTCTGGTGATTGCATGAATGACTGATAGATCTACTATATCGACTCAAAATGTAATTGAAAAATCAGTGGGGTTGTCTTTAACACACGACCGGCTGACGTAGACTACGTTGAATCGTTTGATTAGTTTCGTTAGTTTCGTAGCGGAACATTCACGGAACAAAAATAAGGAATTTTAATAGACGCGCGTAAAATTCCCCCTTGTTCAATTGCAAGCCAAAACAAAAGTAAACAATTTTTTTGCAATCCTTCATACAACAGACCTGATTTCAGAGATATCAGGTTTACATTCCATGAATTTGTCAAATCTAGCATTCCCATTAAAACATTCCCATATGTGCTTCCGATATTACGTTTGGCATCAAAACGATTAGGAATACACATATTCTCACTTTTGCAGTTTCTCAAAACTTATTTCTTCCTCGAAGTAAAACTCCATCCAACCCGAATCAACACACAACAGAATAACTATTCATAACAGTACTAATTGGAATAAGCCGAGAATGTCGCTTAGGAATATCATGTTCGAGAAGCAAAACTGTTCGGTTATAGGGAGTTTCTTGATATTTGCCAGAACGCAACATTCTTTAAAAATGTCCAACACCAATGGATCAATATTTACACAAAATATACTCATTTTTTATTTGTAAAATTTTAAAAACTTGAGTTATAAAATGGCAATCGTAAAAAACGTAAAATTGTAATAAATCAATCAAGGGACGATCAAGTTTTGAGCCTCCGGTGTTTCAATTTTTCGTGACGTTAGCCATTTGCAAATTGTACACAATGCTCAAGGTATGCAACGAAGAGAAAATTTAAATTGTTTTAGCTACCGTTGGCTGCCAATTGGCAAGAACTTGGGAAGTAATTTAGATAAATTCCAATCGAACAAACCCGCTCAAAATTGAATGAGTCGCCCTGAAAAAGACGGATTTGAAATTGTCCGCATTTGAATTAAAACCTTATGTCTTATTTATGTCTACAAGGGGGGAGGTGGGGTCTGAGATTTTTAGAAATGAGTCTACGTGGGTTATTAACAGGCCCTTACCAAAAGATTGCTACCAACAATATCACACACACAAGCACCTTATTTCACTTCCTAGTGGTTGCACCCACCGGCTGTCAACCCGACTGCCTAGCACACCATTGCCTAAATAATGGCTGCCTAGCCTGCTGTCAAGCCAACGGCTTGCTAGCAACAGCCTGCAGAGCATTCAGCTACTTGACCAGTGCACCCTCCAGGGTACATGCCATCGCCAGCTGCCAATCAATACTGGCTCGTTGCTCCGCACAGCTCCAGTACTGCAACACGAATGAGAAAATTCTTCTTCTTTATTGTTTTAACGGGACTTTAACCCTAGGAGTCATTCGTCCCGAACAAGAGAAAATTTGCGAAGGTGTACCCGCTTTATATCGTTCACTGTTGCATATGAGACCTTCCTTGCTTACATTTGAAATCTGTGATAGGAAAGTACTGTGCATTTGGTAATTTTAGCCGTCAAAACAAAATAATACGACATCACCTTTCATCTTCTTTATTTTCAATTGTTTATAATTGTTAACGAATAAATTTTTAAGATTGAATTAATACGCGGGAAACTTTCCAACCGATTGATGTAATTATCATGAAAATCGATCGAGCATTTATCAAGTTATAAGCGTTCAATTTGTAACAATACTTCGTGACGGTCGCTTATTTCTAGATTTTCAGTTGACACCCTACCCTTGCCGTTAGACGTAGTCTACGTCAAAAAAAAGAGGGCTGCCACGAGGAGTTTTTCAGCGATTTTTATTATGTTTCTGACAAGGGGTTCGATCTTTTATTTTTGGTAAGAAGTGTTATTGAATCCGTGGTCCCTGGGCCATGGTGACTCGTGACATGTTACTTGATTAATGAGTATGAAGTTATAACTCTCGACAGTGCTTTAATTATTATTTTGGGATAAATCACTGTTTCCGCCAACCCCAGTATCAACATCAACATGTATGAGTACGATTGAAGGAAAGCAGCGATTGGCTGGTCTATATGAAAATCATGAATTGTACAAATTTTCCAAAAAAAGGTGTTATGATAGCATTTCACCAGATAAAAACAATATGAATGTTTCATACAATATACGAGACATTTGTTTTATGTACAAAATCCATGTTTGCGAAACGAGTGTAAGCTTACATACGAAAATAAATTTTCAGTGTAAAGATTCTTGTATAGAATAAACAACAACAAGATAATATTTGGATTGGGGGGCAATGCACAAATTAAACTAAATTCTTATTCACAAACTTTTATGTCTATCTAAAGCTATGTCCATTAAGAATCCGGAATAATTAAATCATCTGTATCTCGGTAACGGATTGACGTACAAATAAGTTTAATACATCAAAACAAAGGTAATTCACTGTTCTTTAAGGAAAAAATATCAATACAAATAATTTATCTTCTTTTCTAATGAAAATTTCTTCTTTGTTCCTCCCACCAAACGCTGCACACCTCCGGAGTCAACTTCCTTGGCACATTTGTTCCACATTTTGGTCATCTGAGTCGCGTCCCGAGCCGTTTTTCCACTTTTCTTAAGCTTCCGCTTCATTACTGCCCAAAATCTCTCGATGGGCCGGAACTGCGGGCAGTTGGGTGGATTTATGTTTTTATCGATGAAATCTACGTTATTATCGCGGTACCACTGGATGACTTCCCGGCTGTAGTGGCAACTCGCCAAATCTGGCCAAAACTTCACGGGACCTTTATGGGCTTTAATGAAAGGTAGTAGGCGGTTTTTGAGGCATTCTTTCTTGTACAGCTTCGAGTGCATCGTCTTATTCGTCACGAACACTTTGGTCTTTGCTCCGCAGCTGTATACCCCTTGCCAAATCATCAGTTTTCCATAAAAGCAAACTTAAACTTCGCAGGAACATCTCCTCGTGCCGTCGCCATGTAGAATTTTTGGCCAGTAAGCTGTCCGAAATCCATCTTGACGTAGGTTTCATCGTTGATGAGCAGGCATCCTTGGTACTTCGCCAAAACCTGCTGGTATAATTTCCGAGCTCGAGTTTTGGTCACGAAACTTTGCTTCAACGTTCTGTTTGGTTGCTTGCTGGCTCGATAAGAACGATATCCTGCTCGCAAACGAATTCTTCGAGCGGTACTGCGAGCAGAAGCGTATTTTGTGCGATTTCATTATCTGATAGTCCAGGGTTTGCTCTAACGGTTCTCAACACCTTCTGGTTCAGCTTGCGGTCATATGTTCCACTACGACGCTTACATTGAGGCACTTGATTCGCGCTCTTTCGCTCCCTGAAACGTTTAAGCCCATCATACACGATTGATTTGGCGATTTTCAACGTTCTTGCGATTTTTATTGCGGACCACGTTGGATTATTAACGTGGGTGTGCAGAATTTTTTCTCTCCTCTCGGCTTCCATCTGGAAAAACTTTGAATCACTGCACAAAACACCGTGAAATTTATACCACAGAATGTGGGCGTCTAGGTTAACAAACCGCTGTAAAAGAATTCTTGCAGCGGCCACTTTCCGAGCCGCTGCAACACAATAAGTGATTCCGGATTCTAACTGGACAGAACTTTATCACAGTTCACCAAATGAAATACCATATCTAGACAAAATCGTCAAAAGGTCAAAAGTAACAATTGTAAACAATGTCTTAAAACGCAAATTTCCTGGAAATGCCAGGTTGCTAATATATATATCCAATACCAACGGGAAGGTAATAACTCCCTGAATCTTTTTCTTGTGCTATTGTGTTTGTGGGAGCAAGCAGATCCCAGAAAAATACGCTAGAAGTCATTGTTTACAAATGTTTCTTCCAACCTTTGGACTATTTTGTCTAGATATGATCTTCGAACGTTGTTTACTTGAAAGCAAAATTATCTTACCAGCATTCTGTAAAATATTGTTTTACTTTTATATGGAACATTTTCTAACACTGCCACACACTTGGAATATTCCACCAATTTTCGGTACCTTTTTACCGCCATCTCAACAGCTAAACATTCGGTAAACAATTTCTCAAATCACCGAAAAATCTCTGTAATCGCAAAGAAGTTATCTTAAAAAAGAAATTAAAGGAGAGGTCGGACCTGGGATTGAACTGCTGACCTCCTGATCAGAACGTCGAATCGGTTACCACTAAGCCCAAATCATTATTGATGTATCGCAAATTGACGCAAATTAACAGAAGATGAAACTGATTTAAATAATTCTTCTCATTTTATTGAACCAACAAAATGGTTTTATTGATCTGAAAAACCATTTTCTTGATGCAACTTGAATTTGTTTAATGCTTTTATCTTAGGTTAGGTTAGGTTCTGATAACAAAAAAAATTTAATCATTTTCAAGGATACATTAAAAAAAAACCCGCTAACAGAACACAGATTTTTGAACGGAAAATTTATTTCAGAAATTCAAATCGATGGTCAATTTTACCATTATTAGGAATTAGGATGACTATGACAGAATAGTGATTTTCAACCGACTATGATCATTGTCCGTTTTACGGTAACCGTTTTGTAACCGTTTTACGGTGCAAAAAATCCTCACCAACTGAAACCCTTTGCTTAGATCTGCAAGACAGTTTAAAAGGCAACTTTCTAGGCCTTGGTGTCGATATTTCATATCGACAACCGGAGTACTCGAAGGAGTTCCCAACAATGTTCTAGGATCTGATGGTAGATGATTGCCATTGTATTGATTTTTATGCATTGTTAAGAGATCCTTCAATTCGAGGTGGGATATGTTATGCTTCATTGCCCATTCCTGAAGATCATCGCGAGAGGTATCAACCGTTTTTCGGTAGCAAGTACCGCTTTTCTTCTGTCTTCAAAATCCTTCGAAACTCTATAAAATCTTAATACTCTGCTTGATAAAATGAACGGTATTCCTTTCATTTCGTTTGACAGCTCAGACGAATGGTTGTAAGGTGGTTGACATAACTTGAAATGAATGCGCTTACTTAGCTACACTCAGGAAATTATCCGTACGGTTTTCATAGGATCGGAACTGAACCACAAAGCAAGGGTCCAAGACTCATTCCATACGAAATCGTATGAAATGATTTGATGCATTGGTCGAGTAAAACATGTCTTTTATACACTTTCATTTGACATCACTTATCATGCGTGTATAGTCTCGTGGGATTGTGGCTCGTCTCCCACTTGCAACTTTTTTTTGACGTAGGACTACGTCTTTGTTTTCAATATAGGGGTACACGTTGCGAGTACGAAAATTTGGAGCGTCACGAAATATGCTTAGGTTTTGAAAGTTAATAACTAAGTCATTTCATGACCGATTTTCAAAATTTTTTGCACCGATCGATTGCAAATCTTTTTACTAATCAATTTCATTATTGAAAACTATTAATTTTAAATAAAAAACTATTGAAATTCTTATAAATATAAAATAAAAATGAATTTCTATCGAACTGACCCTTATAGACATAGAAACTACTGAACGGACTGGCGTGAAAATTTGTATGCAGGGGCTTTTGGGACCGGAGGGCAAGCTTTTTATGACGGTTTAAGACACCCCCCCCCCCCCCCCCCTATGGAATGGGGGGCTCTCATACAAATGAAACACAAATTTCGGCATAATTCAAGAACTTATCAAGCAAATGGAACAAAATTTGGCTTGTACAAGTTTTTGAAGGCAAGAAAGGTTTCTATGGATATTTGAGACCCCTCCCACCTTTATAAAGGGGGGCTCCCATACAAATGAAACAGGAACTTCTAATAACTCAAGAACTAGTCAAGCAAATGGAACCAAATTTGACATGTGGAAGTACTCGAAGGCAAAAAATGTTGCTATGGTGGATTGAGACCCCTCCCACCTCTAGAAGGGAGAGTGGGCTCCCATACAAATGAAATAGGAACTTCTGATAACTCGCGAACTAATCAAGTAAATGAAATAAAATTAGACATGTGGAAGTTTTTGAAGATAAGAAATGATTATTTGGTAGTTCGAGACCCCTCCCACTTCTAGAATGGGGTGCTTCCATGCAAATGAAACTGGATTTTTTGCATAACTCGAGAACAAACTGAGCAAATGGAATCAAATTTGGCAAAAAATGTTTCTAATGTGGTTCGAGACCCCCCCCCCCCATCTCGAAGAGGGATGCTTTCACACCAACGAAACACAAAAAATAAAAAAAAAAGAGAGTATATCATATTTTTTTTTTGATATATATAAGTATAAAGGGCGATACGGTCAAAATTTGGTCAATATCAACTTGACGTATTTCTTTCAATTTTGCATTTAAAAAACCTGAACACCCCTCATTTTGAAGGTGTGTGTGTGTGTAGAATGTTGCTCCTATTTTGATTTTGGAATTCACTCTTCAGTTGTCAAAATGCCGTCCAAGCAAGAAGAGCAGCGTATCAAAATTTTGCTCGCGCATCGCGAAAATCCGAGCTACTCGCACGCAAAGTTGGCAAAATCGCTAAAAGTTGCCAAATCAACCGTTACAAATGTAATTAAAGTGTTTGGGGAACATTTGTCGACAGCCAGGAAGTCTGGATCGGGGGAAATCGAAAACCGGAAGCCACTGAGACGACAAAGAGAGTTGCCGGTAGTTTCAAGCGAAACCCTAACCTATCTCTCCGAGATGCCGCAAATAAGCTGGGTGTATCGTCTACAACCGTGCATCGAGCCAAAAAACGAGCCGGACTATCGACTTACAAGAAGGTAGTGACTCCAAATTGCGATGATAAACAAAATACGACGGCCAAAGCGCGATCCCGGAGGCTGTACACGACGATGCTGACGAAGTTTGACTGCGTGGTAATGGACGACGAAACCTACGTCAAAGCCGACTACAAGCAGCTTCCGGGACAGGAGTTTTATACGGCAAAAGGAAGGGGAAAGGTAGCAGATATTTTCAAGCACACGAAACTGTCAAAGTTCGCAAAGAAATATCTGGTTTGGCAAGCCATCTGTACCTGTGGCTTGAAAAGCAGCATTTTCATAGCTTCCGGACTGTCAACCAAGAAATTTACGTGAAAGAGTGTTTGAATAAACGTCTGCTGCCTTTCCTGAAGAAACACGGTTGTTCCGTACTGTTTTGGCCGGATTTGGCATCTTGCCATTACGGTAAAAAGGCCATGGAGTGGTACGCCGCCAACAACGTGCAGGTGGTTCCCAAGGACAAGAACCCTCCCAACACGCCAGAGCTCCGCCCAATTGAGAAATACTGGGCTATTGTCAAGCGGAACCTAAAGAAGACCAAAAAAACTGCTAAGGACGAGCAGCAGTTCAAGGCAAACTGGCTTTTTGCGGCGAAGAAGGTGGACAAGGTGGCTGTACAAAATCTGATGGCAGGGGTCAAGCGTAAGGCCCGGCAATTCGGATTTGGAAAAGCGGAAGCCTAACTGAATATTTTTCCTGAATTTTATACTAATTGAACTTGAAAAAGAAATTTAATTTGATTTTTTAAATAAACGATTTCACCGATTTACACGCGTTTTCCCTTGACCAAATTTTGACCGTATCACCCTTTATGTTATGCTTCATTGCTCATTCCTGAAGATCATCACGAGAGATATCATCAGTTTTTCGGTTGTGGCAACCGCTAGCAATGCCACGCTCCACGCCAGAGAAAACGAAATACACAGCCTGAGCAGGGACAATAGCGGTACACCTTGCATGCGCCTCGGCGCCAGCGAGGTGGGGCGTAGCCGAACAGGAACGTGCGCGGCACACCACACACAGACCGTACCGGTCGGGACGGACCACAAACAAAGCAGGCCAAGCCACGCGCATCGGAAAGTAGAGGCATGGGGCGGGGCGCGTACACATGTACACTATAAATGCACGGCATCGCGCGTGAAGCGTGACGGGGCGGGGGCGCGCCCATACAACTTGCAAGTATGGCGCGTAGGGTAGCCACTGTAAGGCCGGGGTAGAGTTGCGAGACGAAACGTGAGGGCAGAAGTGCGAAGTTAAGAACAGAGACAAACTAAGGCCCGACATGACCGATTTTCAAGCACCGGCAGGCCAACGCACAACTAACCATTTCATCATTGAAAACTATTTATTTTAAATAAAAAACTATTGAAATTCTTATAAATATAAAAATGAATTTCTATCGAACTGACCCTTATAGACATAGAAACTATGAACGGACTGGCGTGAAAATTTGTATGCAGGGGCTTTTTGGGACCGGAGGGCAAGCTTTTTATGACGGTTTAAGATCCCTCCCCCTCCCCCCCTATGGAATGGGGGGCTCTCGTACAAATGAAACACAAATTTCGGCATAATTCAAGAACTTATCAAGCAAATAAAACCAAATTTGGCTTGTAGAGGTTTTTGAAGGCAAGAAAGGTTTCTATGGATATTTGAGACCCCTCCCACCTTTATAAAGGGGGGCTCCCATACAAATGAAACAGGAACTTCTAATAACTCAAGAACTAGTCAAGTAAATGGAACCAAATTTGACATGTGGAAGTACTTGAAGGCAAAAAATGTTTCTATGGTGGATTGAGACCCCCTCCACCTCTAGAAAGGGGGAGGGGCTCCCATACAAATGAAACAGGAACTTCTGATAAACTCGAGTACTAATCAATAAATGGAAGGAAATTTGACATGTGGAAGTTTTTAAAGACAAAAAATGATTATTTGGTAGTTCGAGACCCCTCCCACTTCTAGAATGGGGGGCTCCCATACAAATGAAACTGGATTTTTTGCATAACTCGAGAACTAACTAAGCAAATGGAACCAAATTTGGTATGTGCAAGTTTTTTGAAGGCAAAATAATTTTTTCTACTGTGGTTCGAGACCCCCCCTCTGGAAGGGGGGGATGCTTTCACACAAACGAAACTTAAAATTCAACCAAACATGAGACTATATCATATTTATTATTCGATACATTATAAATGTTAAATAATATGATTCAGTATTGCAAATCACTAAGGGTCGTTTGATGTGTGCTTATTTGCAATCACAGTCCACTGTTTGAGTGCATGTGATAATTTCTGTTTGATGGCATGTGAAGTGTGAAGTGTGAAGTTCGTTGGTAATATTATCTTCGAATTCAAATCAGTGTTTAAAAGTGTTTCTTACGTTCTAGTGCGATGGATAGAGTCCATACTATTCGATAAGAAACAAATTATTTGTGGGGGGGTGAGTAAAAGCGGCATGGCTGCAAACTATATACGTGAGTTGCTCAAGCTTTATGCCGAACTTCATGACGAAGTGAGGTGGCTGCACTAGCTGTTCCCCTGACCCCAAAATGGCCCATTTCAAGGCCTCCAAAATAACTGGAAAAGATAGTTGTTCGAAATCGGCGGTTGCGAAAAATATCGTATGTCGAAGCCATAGTGTTTTCGACATTTGCACATTTTGCAGTGTTATACACACATAGGCCTAGAAGAAATCGTATGCAATTGGTGGTGGATGAAGCCAGTCTCTTGGGTCAAAATGTCCTAAATGTCTACCCGCATAAACAATTACCATAAGAAGCACCTAACCACCAATTCGGGTTATCATCCCAACTGTAACCGGTACGGTTAAACCATAGACTAACTCTAAGGTCCTCTAGTAGGTCCTGAACAAGTACGACTTTTTTCTTGGCTCAGTCAGTACTAGCACATCGGTCCCAAGCTCGGTCCCAAGCTTAATAATACGCCCCTAATAATGAACTCACACGAACACACGCTCAAATATTCTGTCAAAATAACACAGCAAATCGAAACAAAGGCGCAAATATGTATAGCAAGGTGCTGGCTACAAGGTGTACTTTGGACCAAGGGGTTCTACAACAGTGAATCAATTTCAAATCGGTAATTGCATATTGATTGTTGGTTAAACCATCTGTAATACCGTTCTTGTATATTACATTTTTATTAGGGTAACCTGTTTAGTGTATTGCAGTTAATTTTTTAGCGAAAGCAATTTCGAAAACCCTTTAAACAATGAGGCGACTGGAGGCGAATTCAATTGCACATTGCTACATAGTCCTACGTTACCTTTGCGTACAACTCCATTGGGCTGAACCTTTTTTTAGCGAAAGGGCTGAACCTAGTAGTTTTTCGGGAACTTTGACATATTTTTTAGGCTTAAACATATCTTGAACGTTTCCTTTTCCTGTAGCCGTATAAAACTCTTGAACTGCTGCTTTAAATCAGCCTTGACGTATGTTTCATTTTCCACTACGACGCAATCAAACTTGGTCAACAAACTCGTGTACAACATACACGCTCTTCCTTTGGCTGTTGTGTTTTGCTTATCATCTCGATTTTGGTATCACTGTAACCTCATATGTTGACAATCCAGCTCGTTTCTTTGCTCTTTGCACTGTTGTGTAGGACTTTCCCAATTTGTTTCCGATATCTCTGATGGGGTTGGGTTTGCGTTTGAAAATGCTGGCCACTATTCTTACGGTCGTTGTGGCTTCCTGGTTTCGGATTTCTCCTGATCCCGGCTTCCTGGCAGTCATCAGACGTTTTCCGAACACTTTTTATAATATTCGTCACGGTTGATTTGGCAATATTGAGTGATTTTACCAAGTCGGCGTGTGAATAATTTGGATTTTGCTTATGCGCTTGCAAAATTTCTATACGTTGCTCTTCTCGCTTCGGCGCCATCTCGACAACTGAATATGAAATGGCAAAAAATATATAGACAAAACATTTCGTACGCATACACCTTCAAAATGACAGGTGTTGAAGTTTTTTAAATGTACGATTAAAAAAACTACGTAATATTTGAGTCGACCTAGTTTTGACCGTTCCATCCTCTATATTGCTGTGTCATTGAGACGATACTACACAGAAAAAAATAATGAATTTTAACAGGCACGTGAAATTTCCCCTCGTTTAACTCCAAGCCAAAGGAGGCGTAAACAACGAAATTGTTTGCAATCTTTCATTCGCCATACAACAATGTTTACAATCTTTCATACAACAGGCTAGATTCAGGCGTTACTTGGGTTAAATTTACATGAAATCTCGGGTACTTTTAATCAAAATCAGTAAACAAAGAGGGGAAGTAAGATTCAAACGTAAATTTCTCGAAACCCTTAGCACTTTCATGCAAACTTGGGCCACCAACATTGCTTTACATAATTGTGATGCTACTTTATGTGAGGGTACTGAGAATTTCGAGAAATTTACTTTTGAATCTTACTTCCCCTCTTTGTTTACAAAATGACATACGTCTGTTTGAAAAAGTTTCGAGAAATATCCGATTATATTCTGCCAAATCTAACACTCCTTTATGTGCATTAGATAACGCAGAAATTTCAATGTTTCTTTTTATCAGTGTAATGTATATTTTGGATTTTCAGGATAAAAATGAAGAACAAAAATTTGCCTGAATCCTAGATTCATAGACCCAAATAAGAGCCATTTCCCCTATGCTATAGTTCGACTACTAGGTGCTCAGAATGCACCAATGTTGAAAAAAGAGATTTAAATCAATGACGTTAAATGACTGATGGTACAAACGCCTGAATTTATTCTATCAGTATGTGTAACGATTATCAATCCTCGATTATGCTGGAATTGGTGAGAGTCGTGAAAAGCAACTGATGATGACTCGTGAATGCCACACGAATGTCAAATGTGCTTGTTTTGCAGATGCTGCTGCACACAATCACTCAATTGCGCCTACTGAGTTAGACTTGGAATACGAATGCTTTGTTAATATTTATTTTGGGCATTCTTCCTTTTGTCATAACCGTTATTTGGAAGCCATGCTGTGGTTGTGCTTTTGATCCTCGACAATGAGGCTCACGTTACGGTCTGTCACAATCAGAGTATCATTCGCATGGTTCTTCCAATCACGCGTGATAATTGCTTCTGGTTAGCGTTTGTAAATTGACATGATGATGATTTTTGAGTGAGTGAGGCGAGATTTTGCAACTCTGGTTTGCAACAGCACTGTCAGTTCCATTATTTTTCTAGTAAAGATTTAAGACTAGCATACACATTTCAGCAACTCACAAAGATGACTTGTGAACTTCTGTTTCTTCTTTAACTTTCATAACTTTAGGGAATATTTTGAACATGAATAATAAGCTAACTTCATGATAACGAAGCAGTTAGTTGGGTGACTTTAAAGAGTGTTACTCTCAAAATTTGGTCAAAAATAAATGCGTGTAAAATGAATAAATTATCTATTATCCTAGCTAATGCTGGCTTGCTGTTTTTTTTTTTAAATAGTCATTCTGGTCACATGTATCCATTCATCTGGTTCGGGTTGGATTTCGAAATCTATCATTTTAAAATCTCATGCTGCTACTATTCAAGGACTCAACATTCATGATTTTTTTTTTTAGAAATATGAAAACGTCATGCCATGGAACAACAAAGAGATTTGATCACTGTCGGATACTCTGTGACCGGTAGTGGTATAGCTAAAAGGGGTTGATGTTTGAACCTCATATACCAGGTGTGCAAGTTTAAAATGTCATATTAACAATCGCAAAACTTTTTTTATTCAGAGCATTGGCCCTCGCATTTCTATTCTGGGGGTTTGTCATTCTATTTTTTTCCCCCTAGGATCTCTATCGGAGCGAGTTTTGGGTGCGACAGGAACGGTTGTTTCGTGTGTTTGGGATCGGGGAAGGGGTCTTCCGAAATGGAATTGTAGCCAAGTATGTGTTTCGTTATGGAAACCCATTTTCCTGATCAGTTTTGTGTGTAGATCCAAACAGTGATGGATCACTTGTAGGCGAAAATTGTTCTATAAGGACACCCCAAATGTCTGTTGAAAACCCCACAAAAGACTTGGCTAATCAAATCTTTAAGAAAGCCAGGGTAGAAAATGAATTGAGATCTTTTCAGCCTTCCAAAGCTGCACCGAACCGAACCGGACGGAATATTTACTGTATTGCTTCAGAACGGCGAAGCAGTGTTGATTTCGCCATTAATTGAGATTTTTAAGGCAAGTTTGAGACTCAATCTTATTCCACCTTCATGGACACAAGAAAAAGTTATCTTTGTACCAAAAAAAAAAAACGAATCAATCCACCGATGGTGAGACTGAACCCTTCCTACACTTCACCAGAATTACAAACATAAATGTGACCAATATGGTACGGGATACATATTTACATCAGAAATTCCAGGAAGATTCAGGAATATTACATTCAGTTTATAAAATGAACTATTTGTCAATCCTGAACGTATTGTTCATCGATGTGATTAAAATATTGCCATTAATAGTCTTTATCGACCTGTTCATGTTAGTTTTATAGAAGGGGAAATTACATATATATTATAAGTTCCATATAATCAGTCCAATGAATGAATTATTAGACAATCCTAAGCATCAACATAGATTATCGATATGGATTCAAGATGCTTAATAAGTACATGTTCGTTGAAAATTGTGTAGTTATAGTAAATGGAGACTTTGTGTCATTTTCGAATAAAGGGTGTCCACAGTTAAATTGAATCACTTTCAATAAGCTGTAACATTTCGCCCTTTGGGTTGATTTCAACGAAATATTGGGTGAAATGACCTCTCAGCTGTACACACAAATGTTGACGAAACCACACTGCTGCATCATGGACGATGAAACACACGTAAAAAGCGGACTTTAAACAAATTCCCGGGAACTAGTATGTGACTGCGAAAGACAAGTTCGATGTTCCAGAGTCTCTCAGGAAACAGCAAGTGTCAAAGTTCCCAAGAAATTCATGATTTGGCAGGGGATTTGTTCATGTGGTAAACGGAGCAAGCCTTTCGTGACAACTTCAACTGTAAATGGTCAAGTATACATGAATGAATGCCTGAAAAAACGACTGCTTCGGTTTCTCAAAACACACCCAAGCAACAAAAAGTTCGTTTAAAAGGGATTTTATTGGCTTAATCAGCTCACCACAAGATCATGAATAGAATTCTGTTCAGCTCACTTTTTAAGTAATTAACCGAACTTGTAGGTTCACTCCTAATAGCTATGTGTACTTTCAATAGCATGCCTTTAAAGTTCACAAAAAGTTCATTGAATGTAATGTGTAATGAATGCTACTCAGCTGTAAAAATAACTTGGTCAAAAATAAAAGGAAAATTGATTTATTTGTGAAATTTTATTTTTTATTATTTTTATCTTTTTTTTTCTAATAGGCCATCCCACTGTGATATGCTGAAAAATGATTTTTGTTTTATACATGTCACTATAGGTTTCTTTTAAAGTGCACAATTTCAGTACTCTACTGCTAGTCTCGATCTCAGGTCCTCGTCTTCATAACCATAACACATACCACGGCTCCATATAGACTTTGTGGAAAACTAAGGTTTTTAACTCCATGTAATGATTCCACAAATCAAGTGGTTCAGATCGTAAAAGAAAGAACTGTTTCTGAACTTCAAATAAGTTCATATCAAGAATGACTTGAACTTGATATTTCACGTAAAGTCCATGCGGAAATTTTAAGAACTTGATTTGACATTTGTTGTTTGTTTTGTTTTCACATTAGTTTTCTTCCAACCCTCAATAAGCTGTGACATAAAAACTGAGTGACTCTCAATCAACTGCTTTCAACATATTTTTTCAGGGATACATTAAGGTAAGAAGTCTCACAATAAAAAAAAATGGTTTCTTAATAAACAAAAACCTTCGTAGCTTACAGAAATGCCATTCGCTGTCGTAGAAACGATTCTAACGCCCGAGGCAGCAAGGAATTATCGGTTGTTCAGGAGTAAATGGCTGCGAGTTTCAAGGAACGGAAGTGTTGTGCAAGCCAAATGCAAAGTCCGTTATGGAACAGGAAAAGTTGCTTCGAGATGCAACTTAGCTGCCCGAAAAAGTCGTGGCTGAAGTCAAATGCACAATAAAACGAGGCATTTCTGAAATATTGAACGGTATGGGCAAAAATTGAAATTTGCTGCTTTTAAAAATAGGAATGCCGTCGATATTTATATTTATCGAGATGTTCAAAGACTGTTCTGTATACCTGTAGGTAAAGATTGAAGGAGATATTGTACCGAGTGAAACAAAATAGTCTTTTCTTACCGAAAATAATCACTTAGA